>AWUE01016380.1:0-79350 GCA_001974825.2 Corchorus olitorius
GGTTTTTCCTTTTTTTTCCGAATTATTTCTAATTAAATTGAAACAAGATTCAGATGCTCATAAAACCAACTCCTTAAATCTAAGGAGGCTAAGATTTGGTTAAATGAATTTAGATATTTCAAGGAGTCTTTCTGCCAAAAATCAAGGAAAACTGAGTCGTGGCCCCAGAACGCATTTTTACTTTTAAGCCAAAAGTCATGATGGTTAATACACGATTTCGGCTAAAATTTTGCAAAAACGGAACCGAAAATTTTTTCCTCAATTCTTTGCCAAAATACTCCTAAAAGATATATAAATCAGCGCCAAAAAGATTGACATGCTTTTCACACTTCAAATAACGATTTTCCTTTTTTTCCGAATTAATTTCTAATTAAATCGAAACAAGATTTAGATGCTCATAAAACCAAATCCTTAAATCTAAGGAGGCTGAGATTTGGTTAGATGAATATAGATATTTCAAGAAGTCTTTCTTCCAAAAATCAAGCAAAACTAACTCGGGGCCTCGGAACGCATTTTGACTTTTAAGCCAAAAACCGTGATGGTTAGTACACGATTTCGTCTAAAATTTTGCAAAAACTGACCCGAAAATTTCTTCCTTAATTCTTTTCCAGAATACTCCTAAAAAGTATATAAATCAGCGCTAAAAATATTAACATGCTTTTCACAGTTCAAATATTGACATGTCCTTTTTTCCGAATTAATTTCTAATTAAATCGAAACAAGATTCAGATGCTCATAAAACCAAATCCTTAACTCTAAAGAGGCTAAGATTTGGTTAGATGAATATAGATATTTCAAGGAGTCTTTCTGCCAAAAATCAAGCAAAACTGAGCCGGGGTCCCGAAACGCATTTTTTCTTTTAAGCCAAAAACCGTGATGGTTAGTATACGATTTCGGCTAAAATTTAGCAAAAACTAACCCCGAAAATTTTTTTCCTCGATTCATTGCCAAAATACTCCTAAAAAATATATAAATCAGCGTCAAAAAGATTGACATGCTTTTCACACTTCAAATATTATTTTTCCTTTTTTTCCGAATTAATTTCTAATTAAACCGAAACAAGATTCAGATGCTCATAAAACCAACTCCTTAAATCTAAGGAGGCTGAGATTTGGTTAGATGAATAAAGATATTTCAAGGAGTCTTTCTGCCAAAAATCAAGCAAAACTGAGCTGGGGCCCCGGAACGCATTTTTACTTTTAAGCCAAAAGCCGTGATGGTTAGTACACGATCTCGGCTAAAATTTTGCAAAAACTGACCCGAAACTTTTTTCCTCAATTCTTTGCCAAAATACCCCCAAAAAATATATAAATCAGCGCCCAAAAAGATTGACATTCTTTTCGCAATTCAAATATTGTTTTCCTTTTTTTCGAATTAATTTCTAATTAAATCGAAACAAGATTCAAGTGGTCATAAAATCAAATCCTTAAATCTAATGTGGCTGAGATCAGGTAAGATTAATGTAGATATTTCACGGAGTCTTTCTGCCCAAAATCAAGCAAAACTGAGCCGGGTCCCCTGAACGTGTTTTTAGCCAAAAACCGTGATGGTTAGTAAACGATTTTGGCTAAAATTTTGCAAAGAAAACTCACCTAAAAATTTTTTCTCAATTTCTTGCCACAATACTCAAAAGAAATATATAATTCAATGCCAAAAAAAAAATTGAAGGGTTTTTCACGTTCCTGATATCGTTTTTCCATTTTTTTCCAAATTTATTTCTGATTAAATCGAAACAAGATTTAGATGCTCATACAAACAAATACTTAAATCCAATGTGGTTGAGATTTGGTTAAATGAATATAGATATTTCAAGGAGTCTTTACGCCAAACATCATGCAATACTGAATCGGGGTCCCGGAATGCGTGTTTAGCCAAAAACAGTACACAATTTTGTCTAAAATTTTGCAAAAACTGACCCAAAAATTTTTTCCTCAATTCTTTGCCAAAATACTCAGAAAAAATATAGAATTCAATACCAAAAAGATTGACAGGCTTTTCACACTTCTAATATTATTTTTTTTTTCTTTTTTGCGAATTATTTCCAACTAAATCGAATAAATATTCAGATGCTCATAAAAACAAATCCTTAAATACAATGTTGCTTGGATTTGGTTCGATGAATATAGATATTTCAAGGAGTTTTTATGCCAAAAAAACAAGTGAAACTGAGTCGAGGCCCCGAAACGCGTTTTTAGCCAAAAACCGTGATGGTTAGTACACAACCAAAAACCGTGATGGTTAGTACACAATTTCGTCTAAAATTGACCCGGTTTCGGCCAAAAACCGACACGAAAAATTTTTTTCTCACTTTTTTGCCAAAATACTCCGAAAAATTATATATGTTAACGACAAAAAGTTTGACAGGCTTTTCACACTTCTAATATCGTTTTTCCTTTTTTCCGAACTTATTTTTAATTAAACCGAAACAAGATTCAGATGCTCGTAAAAACAAATCCTTAAATCTAATTGGTTGAGATTTGATTCGATTGATATAGTTATTTCAAGGAGTCTTTCTGCCAAAAATCAAGCAAAACTGAGTCGGGTCCTTGAAACGCGTTTTTAGCCAAAAACCTTGATAATTAGTAAACGATTTCGGCTAAAAACTGACCCAAAATTTTTCTCTCAAATTTTTGCCACAATTCTCAGAAAAATATATAATTCAAAGGCAAAAAGATTGACAGGCTGTTCACACTTTAGTATCGTTTTTCTTTTTTTTCTGAATTAATTTCTATTTAAATCGAAACAAGATTCAGATGCTCGTAAAAACAAATCCTAAAATCCAATGTGACTGAGATTTGGTACGATTAAAATGGATATTTCAAGGATTTTTTACGCCAAAAAAACATGCAAAACTGAGTCGGGTCCC
The DNA here is from genome assembly GCA_001974825.2 of Corchorus olitorius. Lineage (NCBI taxonomy): Eukaryota > Viridiplantae > Streptophyta > Magnoliopsida > Malvales > Malvaceae > Corchorus > Corchorus olitorius. The sequence continues at coordinate 2,867 of AWUE01016380.1, forward strand.
AAAACGCGTTTTTAGCCAAAAAACCGTGATGGTTACTAAACGATTTCGGCTAAAAACTGAACCGAAAATTTTTTTTCTCAATTTTATGCCACAATACTCAAAAAAAAATTATAATTCAACGTCAAAAAGATTGGCTGGCTTTCACACTTCTAATATCGTTTTTCATTTTTTCTTTTCCGAATTAATTTCTAATTAAATTGAAATAAGATTCAGATGCTCATAAAAACAAATCCTTAAATACAATGTGTCTGTGATTTGGTTCGATGAATATAGATATTTCAAGGAGTATTTATGCCAAAAACCATGCGAAACTAAGTCAATGCCCCGAAACGTGTTTTTAGCCAAAAACCGTAATGGTTAATACAGGATTTCGGCTAAAAACTGACCCGAAATTTATTTTTTTTCCTAAATTCTTTCCAACAATACTGAAAAAAGTATATAATTCAACGCCCAAAAAAATTGAAGGGTTCTCACGGTTTTAGTATCGTTTTTCCGTTTTTTCTAAATTTATTTCTTATTAAATCGAAATAAAATTCAGATGCTCGTTTTAACAAATAGTTAAATCAAATGTAGCTGAGATCTAGTTAGATGAATATAGATATTTCAGGAACTTTTTATGTCAAAAAACATGAAAAATTGAGACGGGCTCCGGAACACATTTTTAGTTAAAAAAATCATGATGATTAATACACAATTATGACAAAAAGTTTACAAAAACTGACCGAAAAGTTTTTCCTAAATTCTTTTTTACAATACTAAAAATTTAATTTTTTTTTGGCCAAACTAAAAAATATAATTCAAAGTCAAAAAAATTGAAGAGTTTTTATACGTTTTTCCTTCTTTTATCAGAATTTATTTCCATTTTTTTTCCAGAATTTATTACCAATTTAACACCTCTGTTTAAGGCATAACATCAAATAAAAATTATGATGAGAAGCAAGAAATGATCTATTGGCAATTTAGCCCATCACCACAGTATATTGTTGGCATAACATCAAAAAAAAATACGATGAAAAGCAAGATATGATCTATTGGCAACCACATTCTAACAGATTGATCATTGACGATAATAAACGAAGTATTTGTCAAAACCATGGGATAACAACTACAACAGTATTAAATAGAGTCAACCAACATCAACAGGACAAAATTCACAAAAGAAAACGGAGAACAGATAATTCCCTACTTCACTAAGCCTGTCAAGCCTTGAGCCTCCCGTAAAACTTGGCCTTTTCCTCTGTTGTCTGGAAGCGACCATGTCCAAACTTGGATGATGTATCAATGAACTTGAGTTTGATCTCTTCAAGGGCAAGCCTTGAAGTTTGATGCAACAAGGATTGCCTCAGAGTCACAACACGTTTCTTTGGCCCAACACAGCAACCCTTGATCATCAAATAATCCTCCTTAACCACACCATAATGAGGGAATCCACCCATTGGGGTAATATCTTTCTCTGTCCTGAAAATAGGAGAAATGGCAAAAGAAAATTAATCAGGTCTCCATAGCAAAGATAAGCACAAATTATACAGAGAACTGCAGAGGACTCTAGGCTAACCTGTCATAGTCAGTAAGGGCAGAATGTGACTCATGGCCAGCCTTCCCAAGCTTGTAGACCTTCTTATTCATTTCAGTACGGTGATGGTAGCCATTTTGCCCAGCCCTGGCAACAGTGAAAGATACCCTGGCAGGATGCCAAGCACCAATACAAGCAACCTTGCGAAGACCACGATGAGTCTTACGAGGCAGACGTGTGACACCCCATCTGGTCACCACACCCTCATACCCTTTACCCTTGGTCACCCCAATGATATCAATCATCTCATCTTTCTGGAAAACAGCTTCAATTGGAATTTGTTTCTCAAAGAAACCGTAAGCAAAGTCAACTTTTTGGGCAATAGTTCCACCATTGACTTGAATCTCCATCAAGTGGGCTTTTTTCTGTTTCAGACCCTTCATTTTTCTTATCTACAAAAACAAACATTTCAAGACATCAAAAAAGTCTGAAAAAAAAATATTGGATAAAGGATTCAAATACCAAGTAATAGGAAGACCAACATTTTAGAAAATATTGAAATGTTCAAGGGGATAATACCTGAGTGTGGGCCAAAACACGAATTACAGTGCAATATTTCTTCAATTTTTCCAGCTGGGACTGAATATCCTTTTTCCCCTCTTCAGTTTCAAACTTCTTTGAATACTTGGTGAAAGCCTTCTTCTTAGACTTGCACCAGTGTTTATAAAACCTTCGTTTAACCTCTTCACTCAAATGCTGAGCCCACACAGTGCCCAAAGTACGAAGACCACGGGGTGTTTTGACATATCCAACAACCCCGACAACAACCATAGGCGGTGTCTCAATTATAGTAACTGCTTCACAAGTCTCCTTCTTGTGAAGCTCTGGAACAAAAGAACATAACTACATTAAGCCATCAACCTAACCATGGATAGAAACAAAGAGTGCAAGAAAGCACATAAAAAACACTTGGTGTATTATAACTTAGACCAAAAATAACAGCAACAGACAATCAAGTGTTTCAAATGTAAAGATTCTTGAGCCCCAGAAACAAAAAACATACTTGATCCAGGCTTTTCGACTTCTCTCACAATATGAGTCATTCCAGCTTTATACCCCAGAAACGCAGTTAATCTGCATGGTTTTGTGGGATCATCTTTTGGGAAAGCCTTCACTGAACAACCATGAACAGAGTAGATTTAGTTAAACACATTCAAAGCAGGAATTTACAACCATACTAGAATGTTAAAATTTGATAACATTGACATGAACCCCTATTAAACAGGAATTTAGATCCAGACTAAAAATGTTTAAAACTTTTTTATATAAACTTTTTTACATAGACATGCTCACCAATGAAAACAAAATGCCCAACAAGCCAAGAGTCATAACAATTACACTATCCAGATTATTACCAAATTAAGACTCATGCTATCACATTAAAATCCCAGGCCCTATGGTTAATTTGACATTTTCCCAGCAATATACCAAAGAAAATTTCACTAATTAATAACCACAAACAATTAAGGAAAAAGACAATTAAAGAAAAACCTTTTCCTCTGTGGCGAGAGGCTCTTTTCCTTGGGAGAAACCCCAAGGATCCATGCCTTGGATGCTCAAACTTCCGATGAGACATAGTTCTTCAATGAAAAATACTCTGCAAAAATTTCAGAGTTACTCAATTCCATTTCACAATTAAGCACGAGTATAAACGATTCAACCATCAAAATGAACCCTAAACTAACCGCACAAGCATCATAAGGGTACTTCTTCGCTTAAAATTTATCAAACAACCAAAATAACCATCACAATTCACATCATAAAGTCAGATCAACAGTATGACAGCGTTAAGAATCTTAAATTGCGCACATGATTACTGAAAGCTTCATTGCGAGCAAAAAAGTTTAACTAACAAATATTTCAAGAAAACAGCTAAATAAATATGGAAAAATTAAAATAAAATAACTTTTAAAAGAAAAATCATTAGATCAGGCTGCAACTAGTTCAGTTCTAAATCAGAACATCGGAAGTTTTAAATCAAGACAGAATAATTTGAGACATCATAAAAAAACCTTCTACTTTCATAAATAATAAGATACTTTAAATTATTTGAAAAATTAAAAACTGTAAAGGAAAAAAAAAGCACTTGATGCTGAAACATATATGAACAACAGCAGATCTAGCGAAATGAGAAGAAACGGATCCCCAAGACCTAAGGCCTATGGCATAAATGTAATTACGCCAATTCTCGGGCTCCATTTGGTATTTCTTTCCAAAAACCTCATTTTAAGGTTTTGGAGAAAAGAGCCTTTTTTCGAGACTCCAGCCTTGATTTTCTTAAACCGTGTCTTTTCATGGGGAAATCCATCTCAACCATCGCCAGAAGCTGATGCTACATCAATATGAATCAATGCACCAAGAACTCAAAAGACAAAAACAAAAACAAAGCAAAAAAACAAAAAGAAAACACCCAGAAATTAAAGTAAACTTTTATCGAATCAAATCATCAATTGGAAAGAAAAGCTTGAACGATAATACCTCGAGAACTGAAAGAAGATGAGGGAAAATGAAAGAAACTCGAGAGCGGCTATGTTTTGCCCTACTGATATGAAAATGTAAAAACCCTAGTCCTGAATTGCTCAATTTTTATACTAACTTTTGATAAGGACTCAACGGCTACGATCAGCTTTCTTTCGTTTGTGCTGGCCGTTGGATTCTAAACTAGGGCTTTTCGGTAGATTTAGAAGTGGCGGCGAAAGGTGTCACGCTGTCCAGTAGTGAAAATGGGTTAGGCCCATACCTTTTTGCTACAAAGTGGCCCAATCAATCTCTTATATATTATAATGATTCTCTTATAATAGGCTTTGTAGCCCATCAGTCTAATCTTAGGCCCTATGTTAGAACATATAAACTTTTTTTTTGGATAAAAAAAATTAATAAAGATTGGAACATATAAACTTTTGTTTTATAATATTGGAGAAAAAAATGTATAAACTTTTAATATATTTATACCTATAGTTTGCGAGTGATATCAATATCATACCATTTACATCCTAGATATGTTATCACACGTCAAGTCCTTAAGGGGGCGTTTGGTTAGGATCACCACTAGTGATCTAAGATCACCAGTGATGCAAGTGATCAAAGATTACATGGGTTTATGGTGGTAATCCAGATCACCCTTAGAGGGGTGATCATGGGGTAATCCGGATTATCACACCAAACCAAAAAATATAATGAAACAGGGTGATCTGAAATCACCTGCCAAGATCACCCCCAACCAAACGGCCCCTAAAGCTTCTCTCTAACTTATTTGGTTTCTCTCCATGTAACACGCGTCTCTTTCTAAATTAGTTGATGAGTTTATGAAAGGTCTTCACTTCTCATGATTTGTTGTTGTTGGCCGTTGACTCTCTCATTTCATGCGGTTAGTCATATCCTCTTCAATATGGTCTAATGTTAATGTATTAGTATTGTTAGTTTAATGATTCTCTTATTGGATATTTAGTGTCTTAGACATACAGAGAATTGCTATTATCTTATTGGATATTTAGTGTCTTAGACAGAGTATTATTATTATTATATATATATTATACATTTAATGATCAAATTGTCTTTATATTTCTTGCAAAAAATTATAAATCCATAATTTCTTTGACAGGAAAAATAAAAGGTTATTACGAATTTGATACTTTCATTGTTAATTTATACAATAATAATAATTAGGGGTTTAAATTGTAGATTTGCTGGAGGGGCGTATTATGCACCACATGTGACATGGTTATTGCTACAGGACGAAACCAAGAATTTTGTTTTGAGGGGGCAAGTTTTATATGATATATTAATAAAATTTGCCTTAAAAAACTAGTAAAATTTTGTTTATGATAATTAATAGGCACTTATACAATATACTATGAAATATCATAATACAATAATTCATCACAAAATTGATTATCGTACAAAAATCATATTTTTATATGAACATTTAAATCTTCTAATTAATCTCATAAATTTTCATTTCAGTTAAGATAATTAAAACCAAGAATTAATTTACTCAAATGAAATCTTGAGTTCAAGACTTTCTCTCACTACTTCTTATGTGCAAAAGGAAAAAAAAAGTTTAAATTTCTTATAATTTTTTATATATAAATAACTAAAGGATAAAAGCGTACACAACAAATCATCTACGTATAATGAAGACTTGAACCTGAAATCCTAAGTTCTTAGAAAGCATGTATCTAACAATTAAGTGCAAGATTTAGGTGCCACCATACTTCTATTAATCTCTTAATAAAATGTAGTTCAACTAATTGGTTAATTTGAATTATTCAAAGATATAAACTAATTCTATATATATAATTAGACTGATAAATAATTTACAATAATACAATATAATAAATAGTTATTTAAGTATAAATAAATCAAAATCATATAATTCATTCCATAAACATACTTAAAAATTATTTATGAGGGGCGAAATTGAAATTCAATCGGATTGTATAATAACATAAACAAGGGTATATATAAACTCTCGAAAAATTTTGGGGGACGCCGCCCCCACTCCGCCACCCCCTCCTTCCATCCACATATAGGCTTCCGAACTGTAGCTAGTAAATATCAGATCAGATACGTGATTATCACCTATTACATACACATGTAGAATTGAAAGCTTAATTTGTTATTATTACGTGTTAATCTTAATGTTGGAGTTTAGGGACCAAGTTACGAGCCTATCACATGTTATATAGGCGTACCGCGTGCATTTATATATGCGTGCTTATTCAATACAAGGCCTAATTTCACCAAGAAAAAAAAGGCATAGTTTTTATTGTTACAAGAAAAAAAGGGTATAGTTAATAAAGCCTAATTTGGTATTGCATTTGGGAAAAAAATGTTTTTCATCTAAAATGTAATACCATAGGAAAAAAACAAGTCTTAACAAAAGTCAAATCAACGAGAAAACTATTGAAATGCTTTTTTTTTAATAACTAGAACTAGATTAAGATAATTTAAGAGTTAACAAGTCTGGGTATAGACAGCCTCATAACATCATCCATGAAAGTATCAAAAACAGAGAGTTAGGGATACAATTATAAATATAGGAAATGATCCTCAAAAGTTCTACTTAGATTGGCAGGTTTACCATAGCATCAACCAACATATTTCCCTTCCTGAAGCAAATGAGAGATTTTCAACCTATGAAACTAGTTCATCAGATTCCTACAATCAGTGACAACTTACCAAGAGGATGAAGGTTAGCATTAACATTAGCTATAAGATCAAGGACAACTTTAGCATATAACATAGACTTCCAACATTGAAATTCCCTTCCATAGTCATCTTCAAACGATCTCTGAATCCCTAAAGTTAAGCCTGAAAGCTAGTAACATGTATAATTTTTCCTAGCAAAACCACAAATCCATTCCCCAAACTCATTTCTTAAACACCCACCAACTCCAGAATTATCAGGATTACCTATAATACATCCATCCATATTTAATATTTTTGGTAGAACTTAATCCATCGGTATTGAAATGCTTTTCCGAGCATTAAATGACTTTTTCTTTTGGTAGAACTTAGAAGCGTTAAATGACTTTGTATCATACACTTTTTACTAGTTAACTAAATAAAAGTATATATAGTGAGTAGGCAATTTGGTAAAGCTAGAGCAATATTGTTATTGAATGACCTATGCATGCCTACTATCTAATACTTATAGATTCTATTCTACTATATGTATATGTATTAATTTTTTATAAAAGTAATGAAAATATTTATACTCTATCAATTCATCAAATAAATAAATATATCCAATTCAGCCTTACTTTTTAGCATTATAAATTCAGCTCCATCTTGACCTCAAAAAATCATACATACGAGAACACCTGTTTGAAAACCATACAATATGGATGCCTTAGCCATTCTTTTTCCCATTTGTGTTGTTATTTTCTTATTTGCACTTATTAATCGTTCTAAATCCTTCAGTGAGCTTGGGCTAACTCAAAACAGGCCATTCCTCGTAATCTTATCGTTGTTATTTCCCAACTTAGACTTGAAACTTCACGATAAAATTGCTGAAATTCTTCAAAGAAACGAGCGCACAATCCACATTGACCAATATTCATGGCTCACCGGCACCAAAATCTTGGTCACCAGCGACCCTGCAAACGTGCGCCACATAATGAGCAGCAGCTTTTTCAAGTATCCCAAAGGGTTGAAATGGAAAGAAAAGATCGATGTTCTGGGGGAAACTCTTTTCAGTGTGGATTTGGAAGAGTGGGAACAGGAAAGGAAACTCGTTCGGTCTTTTACTAGTCACCAGAAATTCCACCAGGTTATGATGAAGATTGTTTGGGACAGGATTGAAACAGGGCTCATCCCTGTTCTTGAACATGTCTGCAAACAAGGATTGGTTATTGATTTACAAGAGTTGTTCCAAAAACATATTCTTGATATTGCTTGGATGATGGCTATTGGGTATAATCCCAACTCTCTCAACACCACCGATTTTCGAAAAGATCACTTCTCGAAAGCCTTGGAGGATGCTTGTGAAGCAAGTTTTTCCCGTTATTTGATGCCCGAAAGTTTCTGGAAGTTTCAAAAATGGTTAGGAATTGGCAAGGAAAAGAAATTGAAAGAAGCTTGGGAAACCATTGATCGTATTTTTGCCGAATGTATATCTAAGAAACGAGAAATGGGTTATTCAAAGGAGAGTTTCAATTTCGAAGGCTACTATTATTTGTCTGAATCCGAAGCTACACGAAAAGGCTTGAGGGACAACGTTGTCAGTCTCATATTTGCCACACAAGACACAACCAGTTCAGTTCTAACATGGTTCTTCTGGATTATTTCAAAGCATCCATCTGTCGTAACAAAAATCAGAAATGAAATAGCAAAATTTTCATTATTTCCACCCCAAGAATTGAACAAACTTGTTTATCTACATGCAGCATTATGCGAGACATTGAGACTATTCCCACCAGGACCTGTTCTGTCAAGAACAGCTCTGCAACCCGACACCCTTCCAAGTGGCCATAGAGTTGATCAAAACACGAATGTTTTGATTGCCGTACATGCAATGGGAAGGATGGAATCAGTTTGGGGTGAAGATTGCCATGAATTTAAGCCAGAGCGATGGATCAACGAAGCGGGAGAGATTAAACATGTGCCAAATTACCAGTTTATAGCGTTCAGTGCTGGGCCGAGGATTTGCCTAGGGAAAGAATTTGCTTTTTTAATGATGAAGGCAACTGCGGCAACGATTATTCATAACTACAATATTGAGATACAGAAGGGTCACCCTGTTAGGCCAATGAATAGCATTGTTTTTCATATGAAGCATGGCTTAATGGCTACCATCAATAATAGATGGACTTAATTAATAGTACCTTGTAATCCCAAAATTTTAAGAAAAGGTCAAGTTGAAGAAGGTTGAAATAAGTTAAAATTATGAACAAAGGCCTTTATAGTTTATTATATAAACCCATACTATAATTATGGAAAAAAAAAAAAAGAAGTTGCATTTTCAGTATTAGTTTGAGCTTTAAATAAATGGAATATATCTGAATCGAAATTTTATTAATCTAGTTCCTTTTCAACAAAAAAGAATATCTGAATGGGAATTTAGGCCAATTTGATAAAGTAGGAATATGGGCCTGACTATTGGGTAAAGAAATGATAAAAGCCCATGTTTTGAATTGCTAGGCTGCAAAGTTGGGCTTTGGATCCTTGATGTTCATATATATAGAGGTTTTTTTTTTTTTTTGTCACTTATTTGAAATCAAATACTCCTTACCTAGTCGAATTTGGATCGAAAATTTTCTCTTCAGTCTTCACCGACCTATTTCCGTATGTATATGGTTTATAGGAGTATTTTTTTTTGAAGGCAAGAAGAATTCTTATATTGAGTAAGGAAAGAAGAAACAGTACAAAGGAAGGAGCAGAAACCTTCCAACAAACCGAACAAAATCCAAAACATTAGCTACTTAAAACCAAAACAGCACAGTCTCACATAACAAACAATTCAGTTAAACTCCCAAACCAAATTCCTACTTTTACAGGTTCTTGGTACTTCTTTAATCTTTGTTTTAAATCAATGTCGGACGATTGTCCTGATTGTGATTGGGATTGCATTTGTGATTTTTGTTGTTGTGATTGTTCTTGCGGTCTAGATTGTTGCAACATAGATTGTTGCGATTTTCTAACTAAATGCTGCCGTGGGGAGGAGGAGGATATCATCATAGTGCAATCGGTAATTTCGTGGATTCAAGTTGCACAAAGCATAATTTGTTCGTTATTTGTTAAGTAGATAGGTTTATTTATAGTAATTCTTAAATCCTTAAATATTTAAAGAGATTGACGACTTATTCTGTCTCTTCAAATAGAGTAGTATCTGTATCTCCCTGCTTTTAAGCATTTTTTTATCCTTAAAAAAATTATGCATGAGATTTGATATATTTAAAAAAGAAAGAGTGGACAAAGCCACTTGAATATGACTTGGATTTCCACCAATGCCAGGAAGATAGGTCAAACCCATAATGTCGAATGGGGGACATAAACATTCGGCTATTTATATAATTTTAGTAGTATATATATATTAATCTAGCTAGGTTTGCTGGCATCAAACCCTTGGCTTCTATATAGGTTTTCTTGATAGCTATGGCATGCAATATGATGATTGATGCCATATCGCAACGCAACTCTATGTTTCCTTCTTTTTGCAGATATAAGCACATACATTCTCCTTTATCTAATTATTGCTACTATACTTTTGGCCTTTGGGTATCCTCATCATAATGTGTACATATGGGGAAATTCAGAATTATATGATGATAGTGAAGGAAATGGGCTCTTCCTGCTGGGTCTATGATGATGTTAATGTATAGAAATTATTTAAATGCATAGTTTTTATTGAATTTTCTTGTTATAATATATATAATATTTATGAGATATTCCTCATTTTTTCCTTTTACAAAGAGGGAAAGGGTTAAGGAATTAATATGGAATTAAAACTCACGCAATTACACAACTTTCCCCAATCTTTTTAGTTTTTACCACTAAACAGATGTAGAGCCATATCCCCCATTTCCAAATGTTGGGAGACTTCTCTCATCAACATGATTAAATTAAATCAATACCATATAATTAAAGGTACTAATTAATTAAGATTTACAAGGACTAATCTGACAAATTAATTAAGCTGGTATCATGTGTTTTCTTGCGTGTATTTTGAGGTATCCATGCAACATAGGATCTTTTGCTACAAAATCTTTGCATAAAGAATATGCCAACGATTCTTAGTAGATTTTGTGTGTAATAGAAAAGATTATGGAGTTGAAAAAGCTGTAGATCAAACATTAAAAGACAAAGGATTTGCGGATTATGAGGTTTCTTTTCGTAGCTTTGCATGTATTTTGAGAAGGTTAATGACAAACTTGTAAAGACTCTCCCACCATCAAATTATTGTCTTATTATGCAAACAATTGTGTGGTTTTTACGCTTTTGAGGGCATTATTAGATTTTGATAATCCACAAAAAGAATTATACCCCCAAAAATCCCCATTAAATATAGAAAAAGAATTCTTCCAAATGCCAATGTCTCCCAATCCCACGGTTAATTATTAATTAATAATTAATAATAATAAATTATAGATCCAATTTCAATTAATAGTTTGTCGCTCAGTGATAAAGCTGGTGATTTATTAATTTTTGGTGTTGCAATATAGGAGTACTATTATATAATTTTTATAAGTCACCAAAAAAAATCATTTTTATATACTCCTATGAATAAAATCTTCTACAAATATATAGTAATACATTTGTATGAGATTTACAAAACTCTTTTTTTTAGATCAGATTTACAAACTCAATTACGTACATAAATCTTCTAATTTTATAATAAACTTTTCAGTGGTCATGAAGTCAATTAATAATACAAAATCAATTTTATTATATGCCCTTTGAATTTATAAAAGTTTTCAAAAAAAAAAAGGAAAAGAGAATAAAAGAATAGAAAATTTTCCATCAAATTTGGGTGCATGGGCTAGGGGATTGTCCAAAATTGGCTAAGCCGAAGCAAAATTATTACTCAAGGATGAGGGAAAGAGAGATACTTTTTGTGCACACAGCGCATCAGTGGAAATGCTTTGAAACACTTTGCAAAAAGAAGTTCCAATTGTACTTGCCAAGTTGACATGGCCATGGCCATGGAAGCTTGCCATAACATTCAGAAGAAAAAACCAATAAAAGGGCAATGAGTAGATAGGTGAATGGTAGCTTTATTTTAATTAGTCAGAGATATATCATTCATATATATTAAGAAGTGAGATATATCGGACTTGCTCAAAGTGGTCAAAATTTGAATTTATGATGAAAAACACTTAGATTTGAGTCTCCATAGATCCCTACTATATATATAATATATATATAATAGAGGATATGTAAGTCCGAAAATTCTATAGGTTTAAGTCCATTAGATTCTAAAATTCACAAAGGGATTAGCATCTAAGCATAGAGATAATAAGATAACTTATGTTATCATACCCTAAACTTTTTTTTCACAAAAAAAGAAAAAAAAGTGAGAAGTACTAGTGATTTCTGGCTTACTAGGAAGGTGTGATTTTCTCCTACAACTCCATCCTCCAAGGTTGCTTTGCTTGTAGTTTGTGCACACTTTTTACATTATCCTTGTTCGAGTTATGGAGGACGGTGCCATTGCCACACCCTTTTTTCAAAAGAATAAAGAAATCCAACTAAGTGTTCACGACCATGAGTCATCAATATTTGGGAAATTTTCCGGGTTCATTCAAAGCATTATAATTTTTGAGAACAAGCTAGTTGAAAGATAGAAAACTTGTGTATAGTATATTGGAGCTAAATTATTTAAAAAATATCGAGAGACAGGCACGATTTCCATGACAGTTTATGAGAGCAACTCCTTTGCTTTATTTACAATCTTTAGAAGCATTCTTTTGCTTTTCTTTTTTTTTTTTTTTTTTCCTTTTCTCCTTTTCCCTCTCTTAATTTCCCACCTCTTTTTATTATTTGCCAACGGCTCCATAATACACAAAGGAGGACCAAGGCCAGCTTCCAAATAAGATGCTTCCTTTAGTCCTTTAAGTAATCAAACACAAGTCTTTTGAGTAAAAGCTATAGCTCATTGCCAAAGGTGTTCAAAGAGAGACTTCAAGCGTGATAGGGCTAACTCCTATAAGAGCTTTTATCTGTCTGGTCTTGCTTTTCTTTCCATCAATTTGGAGACATAGGGCATCCCTTAGTCAAAGGACAATAATGCTCTTTTACATATCTATATTGATTTCATGAGTGACAATAATTATATGTTGTCTATTTCTAATGCCCTTAATTACACCCTGAGTGACACCCATGTTCATTGTTTGTTTCTGCCCCTTCCTTTTGTTCTTTTTGTGTTTTTCAAATTGGACCCTTTGCCTCTTTTCCCCTTTCTTTTATAATAATTCATACCATATATGTAACAAGAAAATGATGAGATTAGGTTTCCTAGTAAAGAAAAGGACTATAATAGGACCATTTCTATTACTGACCAAGAGTATGTTATACTACTACTAGTTAGTTTGTATATTTCCTGTTCAAATATTAGATTAGTAATTTGGACTAATATACCTGTTATGTTGAGTAAAAAGAGTTTAATTTAATGCCCCTCAAACAAGGTATGCGATTTGAGTCTTATATAAATATAGAAAATAGGTGTCAGGAGAGGTTTCCTCATTTGAGGTCCAATACGGCTCGTTTCCGGCCGGATTAGTCTGGACCCAAATGTTTACTGGATACCGGGGATTTGTATAAAAAAGAAAATAGATTCAGGCTGAGGCTGAGGCTGAGGCTGGTAATGTATAGTGTGGTTGGTGGTGGTGATGAAATTATGAAAGGTTTGCATGTATCATTAAACTTTTTGACATTAAGGTATAATGCAGTACTTTTGCAAATTTGTAACTGAGAGTTTTTACCTCACTTTAATCATTCCCTATATGGCTAATGATTAAAGGATTGAACTTTGAGAATCATGAATATTTGTACTTGAGTGCAATATGATTTTCCATTTCATTTTCTTTTCCTGGTCCAGATTTTTTAATCATAAGCTAATTTTTGTTTAACAGGACTTTGACCAAGGGATTAATTAATTCCCAATTGGAGGCCCCTGGAGAGCATATATATGGGATCAGATTCTGCTTGCCCTATATGCTTGGTTGTGAAGGTATATATAGATTCAAAGTGAAACATCCTATAATTAATCATCCATAATTACATCACAGACTTCACAGTTATATCATCAAACTTCCTAAGAAGTGGAAAGATTGTGAATTTGAGAGTCTATATATTTATATGTAGTAGGCACTTTTTCCACAAGCTACTAAAAGCAAGCTTAGCTAATTGAATTATAAAAATATATATAGTAGCTTTGAATTTCCATGGCTACTAGCAATTCCTTTCCTTGTCACAACGCAATAACTCAATGATTAGTTTATCCAAACTGATGATCGCAGCAGAGGAATGGATGAAAAACCAGTAGAAAAGCAGGAAAATGTGCAAAAACTGATGAGATTGTTTGGTCTTTGAAAGGATTATATAGTTTTTGCTTGCAGATGCAGTTGCATGCATATGTGCAGGGCATGGGGCCATGTCGTGAGATGGAATTCCATTTTCATCTTCCTCCATTGGCTCGTTTCCCTCACGCGACGATCCCCTTTCATCAATTATATGTGTACTTTGAAACATTATTTTCATGACGTGTGGAGTAGTATTTATGATTTTGTATTGGAAAAACTTTTGTAATGGGGATAGATATGTTAGATATTAGATTTAGATATACAAGGCAAATCTTTTGCCCTGGAGACATTTACTGTTTTTTTTTTTTTTTTTTTCAATACGCCAGGACAGTATCAACTCTTCCTAGTTGTTTCTTTATCATTGCAAGATGACTGTAGGGCTACACTTGTGTATTTTGCTGTGGAATTAAGAAGGTGTATGATGGATTTCGATCACTTCCCGTGGAATTTAATTGAGTGGAATTAACGCCTTTCTTATGCTTGATATGGTCGCTTTTTAACTTTTATGCAATTCAATAAGGTGGAATCACTTTCATTCATGCCTTTGGTGTATTTTATTTAATTTTCAGCATTTCATGGAATATGAATTACTAATGGGAGATATGTCAAAGTATTTTCCCATCATTTCAGATTTTTTTTTTATATATATATTACCAAATCCATCCTAAAACCAATGATGCTGGGTTGGGTGGAGGGAATTCAATGACTCTTAAGGACTCGAGTCGAGTGAGTCTTATGAATGGAGAAAACAGATGTTGTGAGAATTTCTTCCAATTGGGGTCGAACACAGTGCGACTCCAGATTAGTCAGAGTTCAATGTGACTACCAGATACCAGGAGTTCATACCAAGAACGAAATGCATCCTAAAAGAACTAGCACATATTAAAGGCTTGAAAAGTTTGTCGGATGACAATTGCATCAGGAAATGATTCAAGAAATCTCCTCGGATGTCCCTGTTATTAGACATTGAGACTTCATCTCGAGAATTTCTAACAAAAAATGAATGATTGATTGCATAAATTTCACATCCATCATACATTCACCCGACTTTTTTTTGGAATCTGTATTTTTCTATTCCCAGACAGAAAAACAAAGTACTACGACAACTACAATCTGTGAAGAAGAAAACAGTACTTTTTAGATGCTCTTATATACATTAATTATGTCAATTATATACAACCGCCCAAGAATAAATGAACAAAACCTGTAACATTTAAAGCAGCTTTAACAATGACTCTCTTTGACAAAGATATGGAACCTGGTTCTCTCTTTCTGGATGCTCTCTGCACACTTCCATTGTCATGAAAAGTCAACTATTTATTGGAATTCCTTCATTTCATATATAGTTTTCTAATTTTCATTCTTATGTTCTTTCCCTTTTTTTCCTGTCTGACTACTGATCTTCTTATAATGTAAGTATTCTTTTCGTTTGCCACTATAGTTTTGATCAGAATGCCACCTCCTTTTTCTAAATCTGCAAAGTTTACTTGCCAAGACAAATGAATATGTTGAAGCAGATTCCATTCATAAACAAGAGTACAAATACATCAGTTTTTGCTACAGAATTAGTCTTATGGAAACTGTAACAACAGCAGCAATGTCATGAATCAACAATCAATATAATGGCCCCATTTGTTTTCATTTTTCAATTACTATGAGCAGCGCTTGGAGTTTTGTCAAAAACCAACAACTAACAGTATTTAGGACTAATCAAAATAATCAGACATTTTTTGCTTTGAAGATCTTAGGATTAAGTGATTAACCAATCACTTCCCTTTCTTTTGACAGTAATAATGATCATGTCATTAAACATTTCTAAAGCAAATTTGGAGTGGGGGTGGTTTGATTTATGTGTTTAGACATGAAAGATTTCGACGAAAAGCGAAATTGAGATGTTCCCTCTTGGATTTTTGCTGTGACATAGACATACCTATCCAAATCTAAGTATATATTTTAATTTTGTTATTACCATATCTATACATGCATAGTAAAACATTGATCAGCGACCACCCGAGACGACTCAACTGGATTAGTCGAGATTCAATGTGACTATCGGATACCGATCATGTACCAAAAAAGAAACATTGAGTGACCACATTGAGAGTTTGCAGCCCATAAGAAGAGGCTGGCCATGGAAACAGTGACCCTTCAAAGGGGCCAGAAGTCTGGCCATCAATAAGACAGATAGGGACACCTCAAAAGGGCACCAACCCCTTGCTTAAATCGTTTGCCCTATTATGAATTCACTTCACAGTAAGCAGGCTAGCAGCAGCCAAGCCATCAAGCACAAAGTGGAGCCAACCCACTATTTTATGACATTGTTCACATGAAAGAGAGAGAGATGGGAAGTTCATGTTATTACAAGAGCACTCTTTCCCATGTATAGGGGGGGTCGACATGGATTTTTCTTTTGAGAAAAAAAATAAAGAGAAAGAGAGAGGGAAGCTGTTGATTCTTGATTGAGTTCAAGTTAATACTACAAGAGCACTCTTTTCCATGTGAAGAAGAGGGGTCATGGATTTTTCTTTTTTTTCTTTTATTTTTCTTTTCAAGTGGAAGATCAAAAGCAGATCATATCCCTGCTGCTGTGCTTTGTTGCTTTTACTTTTTGATGAGCCCTCTCTTTAAGACTATTCCATCTTCTATTAAAGCTCAAATATGCACATTAATATATAGAGTTGGTCCCAGCTCTGTAGGGTAAGTAAGTAATATAAGGGAGAGAAGATGGAATAAAGCTTTGATCAAAACCCAAAAAAGCTTCCTTCCTTCCATGCAACCTATCCATACAACATAATTATATATTGATCATTCAAAACAAACATTGTAATGATATATTAATAATCATCATCTTTTTTACTTCTCCCTCCTTACAACTCTTCTGTTACTTGCAGGCACATGTTTCCAACTCAAAGATTAAAAACTCTCACTCTCAATGTTTTACCCTAAAACTTTGCATGGAAATACTCAAAAAAGGAAACTATGTTGGGTTATTTTTAACTTTAAAATCCATTTCTGGTCCAACCTATGGTCTAACAGATTTATGATGCTGTCAGGGTGTCATGACAGTCGTCAGTAACCAAAAAAATTACTAACATATACTTATAAATTTTGATATTTTATCATGAAATTATTGCCTTCTTTAATGGGACCTCCATGCATACATCAGCATCATCAAGCAAGGTGATCAAAGTTTCTTTTTTTTTATTGGACATACTATTCTTAATGGAATTTCTCTGTTCAATTTGGTTTCTGATTTAACCAAAGTCAATTCACTATTCATTGATTCTTCATTTTTGTATTTTCAACATGGATTATATAACAGAATTATATCTACCTAAATGTGCATGAATCTTTAAACATGATGGTATTTTTGGGACAGAATTATACACATCTAATCAGAAATAATCAAATTAAGAAGAATTAGGTACCCATTTAAATGCTGATGTCTGATATTCTTTCTTGTGAAATTGTGTTATAAACACAAGTCTTAATCAGGGTAGTTAATTAGATATAGGTTCACATCAACATTATAATTTGTTTAATGTTTATACATGTAATTAGATCCTTTTGCAACCAATCAAAAGAAACAGAAAACAGTATTATAGTAACTAGTAAGTAAGAAATTGAATATTTGGAGCTCAAGATCCCTTGCTTTTGAATCATTCTCAAAGACTTGAGAAATCAAAAGGAAAAAAAAAAAAAACTACAATAACATTGTAATTATGGCAAAGCATTAATTACTATCCCCACATGTTTCCATTAAAAATTATAAGTACAGACTACAGACTATACAGGCTAAGTAGAAAGAAAAACTAAAATGGGATTACAGGGTTGTCAATTAATTTTGATGAAAAAGCAACAGGACAATTGAGCCATTTTAAAATGATTGAAAGTGCAATTCCATCATCTCTCATTCAAAGCAATAAAGAGCATTCTTTGATTAAAGCTAAAGGGTATTTTTGTCATATGAAAAGGGAGAGAGCATCACCTTTACCTTTATTTTTTTTTTTCTTTCTTCCCCCTATAATCTCAACTTTAAATTTCTGTTATCCAACGGCCTTTTCCATTTAAATTTTTATTCTACAAAATTCCCTTAATGCATATATAAAATATAAAATAAATAATAATTGTAACAAATTAAATTCCTCCCTCCTCTTTCTTTCCCTTTTGCTCTGCTTTTTCTGGTCTTACTTAGGCTTTCTTTGGTTAAGGAAGAAAGATAAGAATGAACAGCTAGAAACCATGACTAGCAGAATTTCAATCTTCCCTTTCTCTTCTTCCTCTTTGAGAGAAAAGAAAAGAAAAGAAAAGAGAAGAGTGGAAAAGGAAAGGCTTATCTTCTTCCTTGTATTTGAAGACTCTTTCTATCCAAAATGTTTGATTCCTTAAGCCTATGCACACTTGAAGTTTCCCAGATTCTCTTCACTTTTCCCACCTCCTTTCCTAGAAAATCTTTTCTTGTTCGAAATCTTATATCCGCTTGTCTTTGCTTCAAGTCCTTCCAAACTCAGTCCCCTTGAAACAAAACATATTTTCCAACACAAGCCAAAAAAAAAACATGGTCCCTCTCATTGTTTTGACATTATTCTCTCTTCTATGTTTCTCTTGCTCTGCTTCTTCTTTAGTTACAGATTTTCATGTCTTGGTCAAACTCAGAAACGAATTCCAGTTCCCTGAACCCTTGTTAAGCTCATGGAATTCTTCAAATCCCGGTTCAGTTTGTTCTTGGGCTGGAATCGGTTGCTCCAGGGGCCGAGTTGTTTCATTAGACTTGACAGATATGAATCTTTGCGGCTCTGTTTCACCTCAGATTTCAAAACTTGACAGGCTAACAAACCTGTCTCTTGCCGGAAACAACTTCACCGGAAGCATTGAGATCGTGAATTTAAGTGATCTTCGGTTTCTCAACATTTCGAACAATCAGTTCAACGGTCACTTAGATTGGAACTACGACAGTATCTCCAACCTGGAAGTGTTTGATGCTTATAACAACAACTTCACCGCTTTATTACCTGTCGGGATTCTTGTCTTGAAGAAACTCAGGCACTTGGATCTTGGCGGGAATTTTTTCTATGGCAAAATCCCACCAAGTTATGGCACACTGGTGGGGTTAGAGTATCTTTCACTGGCGGGAAATGATCTTCATGGCGAAATCCCCGGTGAGTTAGGCAACCTGGTGAACTTGAGAGAGATTTACTTGGGGTATTACAATGTTTTCGAAGGCGGTATCCCTGTGGAGTTTGGAAATTTGGTAAATTTAGTCATCATGGATCTCTCAAGCTGTGAATTAGACGGTTCAATTCCTCAAGAACTGGGAAAGTTGCAGTTGCTTAATTTTCTCTATCTTCATATCAATCTGCTGTCCGGTCCCATTCCTAAGCAGCTTGGCAACTTAACCAACTTGGTAGAACTTGATCTCTCCCGCAATGCACTCACTGGAGAAATCCCACCGGAGTTCGTCAATCTCAAGCAGCTTAAGCTTTTCAATCTTTTCATGAACAGATTACATGGTTCCATTCCAGACTATGTAGCCGACTTGCCAAATTTGGAAACTCTAGGGCTCTGGATGAACAACTTTACTGGTGTGATACCCGAGAATCTCGGTCGAAATGGGAAACTGCAACAGCTGGATTTGTCCTCCAACAAGCTCACTGGTACAATCCCTCGAGACCTGTGTGCTTCAAACCAGCTCAAAATTCTTGTTCTTATGAAGAATTTCCTTTTTGGGACAATTCCTGAAGACCTAGGGAGATGTTATAGTCTCACTAGAGTAAGGTTGGGACAGAATTACTTGAATGGTAGCATTCCAAATGGTTTGATTTATTTGCCAGAGTTAAACTTAGCAGAGTTACAGAGCAATTATTTGTCAGGGGCATTGGCTGAAAATGGTAATAGCTCTTCCAAACCTGTTAAGTTAGGCCAACTTAATTTGTCAAACAATTTCCTTTCAGGTCCATTGCCATATTCACTTTCCAACTTTTCTTCTTCCCTTGAAATCCTTCTTCTTAGTGGAAACCAATTCTCAGGTCCAATTCCTCCTTCTATAGGAGACCTCAGCCAAGTCTTGAAGCTTGATCTTAGTAAAAATTCACTTTCCGGTTTGATTCCACCGGAAATTGGAAACTGTTTCCATCTCACATACCTTGATATGAGCCAGAATAACCTGTCAGGCTCAATTCCACCTGAGATTTCCAATGTGCATATTCTGAATTACTTGAATTTGTCAAGGAACCATTTGAATCAAGCCATTCCAAGAACAATTGGGTCAATGAAAAGCCTCACGGTTGCTGACTTCTCCTTCAACGATTTCTCCGGGAAGGTGCCGGAATCCGGTCAATTTGCTATCTTTAACGCTTCATCTTTTGCAGGCAATCCTCAACTCTGTGGCTCTCTCCTGAACAATCCTTGCAATTTCACTGCAATTACAAGCACACCCAGAAAAGCACCCGGAGACTTCAAGCTAATCTTTGCATTAGGCCTCTTAATATGCTCTCTGATATTTGCCACTGCCGCTATAATCAAGGCCAAGTCATTCAAGAAAAATGGTTCGGATTCTTGGAAGATGACGTCATTCCAAAACCTCGAATTCACGGTTGCTGACATCCTTGAATGCGTTAAAGATGGCAATGTGATTGGAAGGGGAGGTGCAGGGATAGTCTACCATGGGAAAATGCCTAATGGTATGGAAATTGCAGTTAAAAAACTTCTCGGTTTCGGCACGAGTAGCCATGATCATGGTTTCCGAGCAGAAATCCAGACACTGGGAAATATTAGGCATAGATATATTGTCAGATTGCTAGCATTTTGTTCCAACAAGGAGACCAATCTCTTGGTTTATGAGTACATGAGAAATGGTAGCCTCGGGGAAGCGTTACATGGGAAAAAAGGTGCATTCCTTGGATGGAATTTGAGGTACAAAATTGCAAACGAAGCAGCTAAAGGCCTTTGTTACCTCCACCATGATTGTTCACCATTGATCGTTCACAGAGATGTAAAATCAAACAATATTTTGCTAAATTCAAGCTTCGAAGCACACGTTGCCGATTTCGGACTCGCCAAATTCTTGATCGACGGCGGTGCATCAGAGTGCATGTCAGCCATTGCTGGCTCCTACGGCTACATTGCTCCTGGTATGTACAAAATTTTCCCTCTTATTTATTATTTGCTTGGTTAATTAATTATTAGTTAATGTTTTTAAATTATGTACATTGTACTGTAGACTGTTAGTTAAGTTAGTTAATTTTGCGTATTGTCAAACTGTCAAACTTGTGGGCCATGTTATTAGTAGTCCCAGCCGTTCGATTGTCCTTCTTAGATCAATCAGGAAATTATAAGGGGCCATCCATCCGTCTAGTTAAGTCTGACTTTGTTTAATCGGACGGTTAGAAATGCTTAGAAGGATAGATAACACGATAGTGGAGAATTTTTGTTAGTAGTAGTGCTATTAGTGGAGTAATAATTCTTTTGATTTAAAAGAATGATGACAAAATCTAGAAAAGTAGTGGCATTTAGCATTTGGTTATTTAGACACGTGATTCTTAATTCCTTGCATTAAATTAGATCATACGGTCAGGCTTTATCCGTGACCGTATGCCAGCCTACAAAGGATGAGTAATCCAACTGTAAACTGGAGGCATCGTACAGGATCTCAGCCTTCTCTGATAAAAATCGACAGGCGCCAAAACAACCCGTGATTTGTGCTACGTTTTAAGGACAAGTTTTCTAACAAAAGACAAAGATCCACTGAGACAGACAGTAGACACAGAATTTTACGGGTTACGTAAATTTAAACCAAAAAAAAAAGTGATCGTGGGCGTGGGCGGGGGGTCCAGTCCACGAACTCTTCTGATCTAAGTATGAGATGGGCCAATCTCGCACAAACTGAAACATTATAGAATTCTGACTGTGATGTCTAACGTAACGGGGCGTTGAGTGTCGTGAAAGGTAACCGACATGCACGTATATTTACACCACCACCACTAGCCTTTTTTTTTCTTTGGTCGAATTTATTTATTTTATTATTTATTACTAGGTTTTTTTTTTTCCAATTTATGTTTCTTATGATGATTTGGGTCTTACGTGTAAAGTTTTAATTTTCCCCCTCTCTGCTGCTTCCCACCCACAAGTCCTTTTTTGGCTGCTTTGTGCTTTCCTTGACAAGTTGACATGTCCTTTTGTCTTCACAATCTTGTCTTTTAAAAAAAGATGAAAAATCTTTTGTGACCAAAAAAAAATCACATCTGAACATTATTTGGTAAGGCTATATATGTTAGTACTCGTGTTATTAAATCAATTAGTAATTAGCAGGTATATGGTGTCTGAACCTTAAGTTTCTGAATTCAATCCCACATGGTCTCTATGTTATGCTAATTCTTTAATGTGTTTTTGTTGCAGAATATGCATACACATTAAGAGTGGACGAGAAAAGTGATGTTTATAGTTTCGGGGTGGTACTTTTGGAGTTGATCACCGGGCGGCGACCGGTGGGTGATTTTGGTGAAGGTGTAGATATAGTTCAATGGGCAAAACGAGTGACGAATTGTCGAAGAGAAGAAGTTGTTCAAATTGTTGATCGGAGGCTAACGACGACGGTGCCCAAAGATGAAGCAATGCACCTATTGTTCATAGCAATGCTATGTGTACAAGAAAATAGCATCGAACGTCCCACAATGAGAGAGGTCGTTCAAATGCTATCGGAGTTCCATCGACACTCCCCCGACTACCAATCTTCATCTTCTTCACTTCAATGTCCAAAAAAGAATCTCGAAAAAGAGAAAATTACTACTTACCCTAGAAACAAATTATGAAAAAAATATATATATTTGAGTTTTTTTAAGGAAGGGACTTTTTTTACCCATTTTAGAGAGTTTCATGGTGTTTTACATTTGGTGTTATAGTTTGCTATTTTTCAAAAGTATATAAATCTTTTTGTTTTCCTTTTCATAAGTTTTCAGTTTAGATTTTGGGAATACGAGAGAGATTTGGTGACCAAAATTATATAGAATTAGGAATAATCAATGGATGCACTTGCTATAGCTAGAGCCAGAGAGAGAGAGAGAGCTTGCAACCTTAAGTATGGGGTTCAGCCCCCTCTTGTAATATATTTCTATATATACATTGCTACATCTGATTTTGGTTGAAATACTTGAATTCTATATATAATTTTCTTTTGTCTTCAAAACGTTTGAAATCATTATTGTTGTTTATGGGCAAAGATCATCAAAGCAGCATAATAATTGGCCAGCGTGTGTATGTTTCTTGATGAGGAGCCTGCCAAATTAAAAATTATAGACAAGAAAAAGAAGGAAAAAAAAAAACATCTAAATCATGATTGCACTCGTGCATATATATATTTGATTAAAATTAGTAATAAGAGCAGCAATAATGACTCATATATATAATTAAGATCTTTACGAGTATTATAAAATTAAAGTCTGGCTGGAAAACATATGATCTCTAGCTAAGGTAATGATTTTTCCATTATAAATTAGTGGAAATATATTGCATATGCGTTAACGATCACCTACTATATCTTATTATAATTTATTGTTAATGTAATCTAAACACAATTTTAAAAAAAATAAATAAATCAGTCACGTTATCAGTTTATATCTTATTATTATTATAATAATTTCATATGCCAAGTTATCATTTATTAAATTAAAAAAGTTTATTAAGGTTTTTCGTCTTTGTTAATTTGAGTAGAAGTAATCCAATACTCCTTGAGAAATGTCTTAGGATTACATCTTGTGTGAATGACGAAAATAAGTACTACTGGGAAAATCAGCTTCACTTGTTAGAGTTGGACCCGGCATAATTTTCGATTAATCGAGATCCAATGTGACTACTGAATATCAAGAGGGTTTGTATATTTAAAAAGAAAAAACCAAAATACAATAAATTTAATCCTTTCTATTACCACTCCACCTATATTGGTACTTACATCTAAAGTTTTAACCCTTTTTTTTCATAAAATTTCCGACATTTTTTTTAAATATGAATTATATATGCCGAAAACGTGATTCCCATCATTTTGATGTTACAATATTGGTACTAAGATCAAGAAAGATTGTATCAATTCAATATGCGGCAAATAATTGAAATAAAGGCCAAATTTGGTTGATTTTGGGTTATTTATTATATTGTTCAATAATTTAGATCATTAAAACTAGAAAAGTTTCGATTTATATGTGTTTTGAGATGCCATTTTAGAACTAGAAGTATAGCATTCTTTACAAAATAATAATATTGTACACATAATATTTTTATACACAAATTATAATCTCATTTTACTCATCATTTCTACATCCAAATTAAGTAATTAACAAACACACATATAATTTCTGAAGAGAGGAATTGAATTATAAACATTCATTTGGTTACAAATTCCTAGTGGCTTATGATTTCTTCTTCAAAAGCGCCAAAATCCCAAGGAAATCGAATAAGAAAGCATTGGGATGATTAAGATGTAGTTGTACCTCAAAAGGAGCAAACTAAACGAACTGCTCCGCACATTGCAACTTGGTTTATACTTTACACAGGCCAAGTAAAAAGTTCTTTCGGTGCTTACAATTTTTGGGGAAAACGTTTTTCAGTTCTTAACAAAAAGAGTCCCAAGTAACAATAATGTAGTATTTCTTGCAGAAAGAAATTCAACATCATGATTATATAATAAATTATACTAATTACTTTATCTTTTTGGAAATTTATCCCTTTTACGGTGAATAAAGTATTCAGAATTAGAGCTGTTACTAAGGTAATTATTTATTTTTGTAACTAATTAGTAAATCAATAGGAAAAAAAAATCTTCTTTTGGATATGGGCCTTTGTACTTCAAGCCCACCAAGGCACTCTTACTGGTTATTTTCCCCTCGTATGGGCCATCATAGCAATAATGATCTTTGGGCCGTTGGCCCTTTCTTATATTATTATAAGATCAAATTAAATGTTAAAACTTCTCTTATTTATTTATTTATTTTATACCAATAAAAGTCCTCTTTTATTTTTTTTAAACCTCCTCTTCTTGGTATTGTCAAAAAAAAAAAAACCCCTCCTCTTCTTGGTAAATTGTAATCTTTAGTTTTCTGCCATTTATTTCATGATCACGATTAAATCTCTTACCCTAACAAAAAAAAAAAAAAACTCTCAAAACCTTATTTACTGCACACATGATATTTTGTTCATGTGTGTTGCACTTACACGTGATCCATGCTTACATTAAAATTTTAATGACCTTATTATAAAATTTGATAACCTCGTTATTAAATTTTGATAACTTTACTATGAAATTTTAATAACATTTATATGAAAATTTGATAATCACACAATAAAATTTTAATAATATCCCTATAAAAATTTGAGAACCCCACTATGAAATTTTGATAACCTTCCAATTACCATATCAATTTTTGATAAAAATTTTTGATAACATCCTTGTGAAATTATGATAACCATATATATTGTGAAAATTTTGTTAACATCCTTTTGAAATCTTGGTAAACACATTATGAATTTTTGATAATCTCTCTATAAAATTTTGATAACATCCTAAAAATGGATTTTTTGAAAATTCTATCGAAATGATGCCACATAATCTAATTTGAATAAAATTAAAATCAGCTTTGCACCTTATCTTACTAAGTTTAACTCCTGTTAATCATAGACATCTATTTTTCTTGTTTTAGCGAGACAATGATAAGATAAATTTTTATTTTTATTCAAAATAGGTTAAGGCTTACTTTGGCATTGAAATTAAGGCTTAGTTTGGCATTGAGGTTGCAGTTTGAAAAAGTTTGGTTTGGAAAAAGTGCTTTTGAGAAGTGTTTTTTTAAATTACGGTATAAAAATATAAATAATGTTTGGTATTGCTGTGAAAAAATGAGGTTGAAAGATAAAATGTCTAAAAAGGCTATGCTAGTTAAAAATGTAAGAGAAAAATAATTAGGGGATTTTAGTCATTTAATGTCCAAAAACACTTTTGAAACGCAAAAACACCTAAGAATTAGCTTCTCGGGTTGGCTTGGCTTTTGTGTTCATAATCAGCTTTTGACACAAACCAGGATTTATTTGGTATTGCATTTGGGTTCAAAAGCAGCTTTTTTATCTCCAAACGCAATGCCAAACCAGACCTAAGTTTTGAAAAATGTTGGTTTTGAAGAAGTGCTTTTGAAAAATGCTTTTTAAATTTTGGGTTGAAAAATGTAATTAATGTTTGGTATTGTTGTAGAAAAATGTGGTTGAGAGATAAAATGTCTAAGAAGGGTACTAATTAAAATAGAAATAGAAAAAAAATTTAAGAGAGTTTAGTCATTTAATATCTAAAAGCACTATTGAAAACGCAAAAGCATCTAAAAATTAGCTTTTGAGGTGGAAATTAGCTTTTGACACAAATCATGACTTATTTAATATTGTGTTTGAGGTGAAAAGTAACTTTTTTTTTATCTCCAAACTCAATTCCAAACCAAGCCTAAGGCTTAATTTGATATTGAGGTTAAGTTTTGAAAAAGCTTGGTTTTGAAGAAATGCTTTTAAAAAGTGCTTTTTAAAATTGGGGTTGAAAAATGTAATTAATGTTTGGTATTGTTGTAGAAAAATATGGTTGAGAGATAAAATGTTTAAAAAGGGTACTAATTAAAATGGAGTTAAAAAAAATATTTAAAAGAGTTTAGTAATTTAATGTCTAAAAGCACTTTTGAAACGCAAAAGCACCTAAAGATTAGTTTTTGAGGTTGACTTGGCTTTTGCGGTGAAAATTAGCTTTTGACACAAACCATGACTTATTTGGTATTGTGTTTGAGGTGAAAAGTAATTTTTTTATCTTCAAACTCAATTCCAAACCAAGCGTAAGTGACACAGTCTTAATGTCATCCTAACATAATACTAAAAATAATAATAAAGAAATAACCTTTAACATAGATTAAGATTTAACCCAAAAACAACAACTCAAAGATAAAATCCATTTTTAAGTAAGCGTTTTAGAAATATTTTAAAAAATAAGGATATTATCATCAATCTAAAAGTTTCCTTACATTAAAAAAATTAGATGTAGATAATAATATGTTCAATGAAAATATTATTATTTCTAATGGTAACATTAAAAAAATTTATCCAAATTGTATATTTTTTGGCCATCATCCAAATCCAAATCTAAATTGTATTTAAAAATAAAAAAGAAAACATGGCAGAGATCGAACCGAATCGCTCCGCCTCCCCCACGCGGAAAGGTTTGCCAATTTCCAACCGCTTCACATTTGGACCTCCAGTCTTCCACATTGACTCCAATCTAACGGTCACAAGTTCTCTTTCCTCAAACTTGGAACTAATCTTAACCGTTCAATATTTTCCAATTCTCTTTTGACCGTAAGAAAAATTAACGGAATCTTTTCCCCCCATTTTAAAAGCCTTCGCTTTCAGCTCTTACTTTCTCTCTCTCTCTCTCTCTCTCACTTCCTTTTCTACTTCACTCTGTGAACAAAACAACAAAGAAGAAAAAAACCTGCTTTCCTTCAATCAAAAGCGGGTTTCCTAGCAGGTGCCCGATCCATCAGATCGGGTCCGGTCTTTTCCGGTGGGTATCGATCCACTCTCTCTAGGTTTGCTTTCCTTTTCTGCTTTTATTATTTTCCCCCTTTTTGGTACTTCTCGAAGTTTCTCTCTTTTCCCTTATAAACTTGAGCAAGATTTAGTCTTTATTTCTCCATCTGAGCTAAACTGTTCTGCTTTTAGGATTTTCGAAATTTATGTGTGTTTTATTTTCGATTTTTGTTTGGCGGCGGAAAACGAAGCTTACTCGGGGGTAAGCTTACTCGGGGGTAAAATTGAAAATAATCGTTCTTATTTTGTTTTATGGTTGAAGATTATTCAAAATTGCGATTTTTCCTCAAAATATCTCAACTTCGATTTTTTTTTTCTCCGCAAGTATCGTCAATTTACTTTAATATATATATGAAATTTCGATTTTCTGGCCTAATTTTTTTTTTTATTTTAGTTCTTATTAATTAAAAAAAATTGATAAAAAAGATATCTTCAACAGAAAAAAGAATCTTTTGCTGTCTCTATTCATGAGAAAGGAATCGAATCTCTTTCTTTCACATTCATTTTATGCGCTAACGTTCTATTGGTCACATTTTGATACGCTTTATTTTTAATTTGATAATAAAGATATTTTTTTTGATATATATTGATATATCTTATAATTTTTTTTTAATTTAATACTACTGAAAAACATAATAATTGTGAGAGATAACTTAAGCACTAAGGTTGTGACTATGACTTTTTTAAATATGGTATAATATAATATTATTAAGTATTTTTCCTTTCCTTAATTAGAAATAAGTGTTGATATCGGAATCAAAGTTGTACTTCCATAAAAAGGTTTCAACTTTAACTTTTTAATATAACTCCTCTGCTCTTTCTTTCTCCTCTTATTCTTAGGTCAATTGAGTTTTCGAAGATTGTTTGATTTTTCGATAATGGCCGGTGAAAAGATCATCGAGAATCGTATCCTTTGCTTCACCGCTGAATTTTTTTTTTAGTTATGCCTTTATGGGTACATAATCTGGTGAATACGTTCTGAATTTGGATAAGTTTACAATGATTTTTATGCGTTGACTGATATTGACCAAAATTCTGGTTTTATTTACCTTAAAGATTACGGATTTCCCCAACTTCATGATGTTTATGTTTCAAGAGTAGAGAGTAAGAATCTGTGGGGATTGGGAAATTTGTTTCATGTCTCAGTTGTGGTGGATGGATTAGTAGATGGACCAAATCCCATCAATATTGAATCTGAATCTGCCTCATGAGCCATGATTCCAAGTTGATTGTTAGAAGGAAAAGCAGCTTTTTTTTTTTTTTTTTTTTTTTTTTTATGCGTTGAAACTCCTCTTCTTGATTTCATATGTTGGTATTGTCAAAAAGTCATGCTTTCACCTGCATTGGTTGTGTTGTGTTTGTATAATCTGTTCTTCTTATTGTTGTGTGATTGTTTCATGTTATTACTTAACCATATACTTTAGCTGAACCTGTCACTGCGGTTTTGAAGTCAGAGGCTGTTGCCAAATTGGCAGAGCAGGATGCGGTATGTCATAAATTTGTTTTAAATACTTATTTATGTAGAATTTATTTTATAATAATTAAACTTGAATTTTTATGTGGCAATCTGCAATCTTGGCATCTAATTTTTGTGTATCAGCATTTGATAGGTTCATAATTTTTCAAGGCTATGTCTTGGGGGACAAATATGCAATATTTTGCTGTTTTCAAGTTAATGAAAAAAAATGCAGGCAGAAATTTGTTTGTACTGGAGTTATATGTTGTCTATAGTCTATATTATAAGTACAAGAAAAGAAAAAAAGAGAGCTTGTAGTTAGTATTACTGAAATCTTGATGTTTCTTGTTTGAATTGCATTTTAGTTCTCCATAAAATTTTGTTCCATTGTAACCTATAACAGTGTGTGGTGGGGTATTGAGGGAAGATACGACTAAGAAAAGTTCATTTCGTTTTTTGTATTCACTTTGAGCATGTTTAAATGTTTTTCAGGCTTCTCGAAAAGTTGGAATCCAAACGGATTTGACTTCCACAATACCTTCTTCAGCATATCCTTCTGGCATGAAAGGCGAGGTTCATCAAGACTTTGTTGGAGAGCCTGGTGTCAATCAAGCTACTAGCTTTTACAATTACTACTACCCAGGTAACAGTTCTCTGCACTGAAACATGGCATTCATACAAAGTGTTAGGCAGCATAGCTGTGGGTTTTATATGCACATTGGATACATTGGAGTAGGTTTTCATTCTTTTATTATTCAATGCAATGCATTTGAGAATATTAGGAGCAATCTTGTTTTGTTGGCATAAGGGCTGCTTTCAAGCAGATAGTGCATTTGTATTCAAATTTGTTTAAGTATGAAGAAGTACATAGGTAATGTAGGTTTTGGATCATGATTGAATCATATAAAAGTGATGTTGTGTGAAAAGTGTTTAAGAAATTTATTTGGATTTGGATTTTGATTTTGTAAGCTCTTAAGGTTTGTATATGATGAGTAAATTTGCCCTCACAATTTGTGTGATTAAGAAAATTCAAAAGTTTTATTATTTTTTTTTTCAAGTTTTGCTTTTAAGCAATAGTGCATCTATATGCAAAAGTAATTTTTGAAATCATGACGATGAAGATTATATAGGTAATTTAGGTAATCATATAATGATGGAATCATTGGAAAGTGCATTTGTGTGGAAAGTGTTTATCAAATGACAGGTTTTTGAAATCTTTAAACATCTGTACATTATATGTAAATTCACTCTCAGAATTCATATGACAAACAAAAATCAAATCTTCTATCCTATTCATGTTCCCAAGTAAAAACATAAATGTATTGAAGCAGAGGCTCCCCCTATTTCCAAATATGGAAAGAGAAAAAGACAGAAAAAGTTTTCAAGGAAAAAAAAGTTTAGGCTTTACTTCTATTGTGTTTGGAGCAACATCTGGATTTAGTGTAGACGTGTCTTGTTATTATTTACTGTTGGATTTATTGGTTTAAGATAAAGTAGATCTATTTAATTTTGTATACTAATTGTGAAGGTCTTTTTTCAGGATATAATGGGTCATTCGTTCAATCTGATGATAACGGTTATTTCCATACTGATGGTTCACAAACAGTATGTTTTCCTGCAAGTTCCTTTAATTTATGTTTATCATCCCATCATATGGTTTTTATTGCATCTACACTTTACCAGTATTGTTGAATTTACAAATTTCATTTCATGACTGTTCTGGTTTTTATTGGATTGTTGCTCCAGGGTTTGTCAGATAATGGTTCACTGGTCTACTATTTGCCTGGCTATAACCCATACGCAACTGGGACTCTAATGGGTGTAGATGGACAATCTGCTGGCCAACAACCATATTTTTCGTCAGGATATTATCAGTCTCCTGTTTCCTATGGATCAGAAGCCATGCCTTGTTATACATGGGATTCAACTTATGCTGGAGACGTTTCAAATGGAAACTTTGATAGCTTTGGAAATGTAAAGTATGGTTCGGGTTCCGCTTTTGCAAAGTCAAACGGTTACAACTCTACGAAATCAAATAGCCTAGCTAAATTACCGAAATCTACTTATGCACAGCCTATCAAACCTCTAAACAAGGTACTTAAGCATTCACAAAGGCTTTCTAGAGTGTTATATATTGAGGAACATCTACTGTAGTTCTTTTTGGCATCTGTTAGAATACTTGATTAATTTCCTATTTGAATAGTTTGATTGATTAGAATACATGATAACATTGACACCTCCCAAACTGTAATTAATTAGTATCTGATCAGACTTCCAGATTAGCCTTTGTTCTACTACCCATTGTCAATGATACAGGTGTTGGCATGTTGCAGGGAAGGTTGCATTATTTCTCATTTCTGATACCTCTCTTCCCATTATATTCTAGCTCTCCTAGTCTTATTATAGAACTTATATTGGTCAGGATTTTCTGCTTTACTCGGCTGTACTTTTAAGGTCTTCAAAGGAGTTGCAAACTGTTTGTTTCATGGAATTTCAATATTTTGATTATTTTGACTTCATGTTACAGGGTCCTTATATGGGTTCTGATCTATCAGTGGGATCCTATAAGGGATACCACCAGGCTGGGAAATCTCCATCATTTAACAACCAAAGACAAGGTCTTTTCCAACATAATGGTAATCTGAACTACAGAACTAATGGGAGAGCATGGAATCAAAGTGATAGATACAAGAAATTCACCAGAGATGTTGACTTTGAAAACTCTGCTGAGCTAACTCGTGGTCCAAGGGGCTCTAATAAGGCTCTTGACTCTTCTGTCAAGAAGGAAGACTTGGGACTCACTTTATGTAAAGATAAATACAACCTACAAGATTTCCAAACAGAGTATGAAAATGCAAAGTTTTTTGTCATCAAGTCCTATAGTGAGGATGATGTTCACAAATCCATGAAGTATGATGTGTGGTCAAGTACTCCAAATGGAAATAGGAAGCTAGATGCAGCATTCAATGAAGCAGAAGCTAAAGAAAGTGAGGCTGGCACAAAATGTCCAATCTTTCTCTTTTTCTCGGTGAGTTTTCATAAACTTTTGCAAGTCTACATCTTGTTGGCATCTCCCCCAATTCTTAAAGCTTTTTTTTTCTTCCATAACAATATCTTCAAATTCTTATGCTGTTATTTGACATTGTGATTTCAGGTTAATGGAAGTGGACAGTTCGTTGGCTTAGCGGAGATGATTGGGAAGGTGGACTTTAATAAAGATATGGACTTCTGGCAACTGGACAAGTGGAATGGTTTCTTCCCTCTTAAGTGGCATGTTATAAAAGATATCCCTAACAGGGAGTTGTCCCATATCATCCTAGAAAACAATGAGAACAGATCTGTAACTTATAGCAGGGACACTCAAGAGGTATTTTGGCTACTTCTCTGCTTGACAACATTTACGTATATACTGGTTGCATATTAAAAATATTTTAGCTCTGTTCTATAGATACTTGCTAGATGTGTTATAACCCCATGTAGTATCGGGAAAAGTCAATTCATGCAGTTATCATTTTATGGTCATCACGATTTTTAATTAACGTTATTCTTGTTGCAATTCACAGGTTCATCTCAAGCAAGGCTTAGAAATGCTGAACATTTTTAAAAGTTACTCAGCGAAAACATCATTGTTAGATGACTTTGGATTTTATGAAAATCGAGAGAAGACTCTTAATGCAAAAAAGAATTACAAGCCAGCAACTCAACGATACAAGCAAGATGAGTTTACTGTAAGTTCTCTCTCTCTCTCTCTCACACACACACACACACACACACACACACACACACACACACAAGCACACACAAACAAGCAATTTTTATTGCAATAAATCTGTTGAAGAGTTTGTTCAACTTGCTGCTGGCCAATGACTTAATAATAACTTATGGTATCGTGTTTAAATCACACATCTTATGGGGTTTAATCTCTCTATCCAGCAGCTAACAAATGGTGGAGACATGAAAGTAGAAGAAGACAGGAAGACCAAGAAAACTACTGATGCAGCATCGCTTGTCGATCTCACCAAAAATCTCTCCCTTAACGGCTCCACTCGAAAGAGCAATGGTCTTATGACCCAATAGAATGTTCATTTCCTTCAGTCCCTGCAACCGTAGAGATTCCGTTTCCGCTATACTAAGTTAAAGTTAGCTAGGAGTCCCTTTGTTCTCTTTTTTTCCTTTTAAATTCTTTACTTAGATCTTTTTTTTTTTTTGGTTAAAGAAGTTCTTTCTATATCATGTTGCTTTTTTTTTGGCCCAGCTTTTTTTCTTTTGAATTAGCGCTTGTTGGAGATGGTTCATTTAATCAATTTTAATTTGTTAGTATTAGTTTATTTCTTTGCCTTTCGAATTGAAATTGTTGATCCATAGAAGTAAAGGAGTTAAAACGTAATGATGATTTGGTATCTGATGTAGAAGACTAATCTTGAAATGGCTGGTTGCGTTTCTCCTTGATGATGAACTTCACAGATCTTAGATTGTGGTTAAAGGCATCTAAATTTGAGTCTTCAAAAAACCGAAAAGCTTCACAAAGAAGAACATAAAAGAATTGATTTGTCTTGGTGTTAATAACGAAGAAAAGGTTAAACAAGGATATGGATTCGTGTGAAAATGAAAAAGAATACTAACTCCCTATATAGAATCGAATGTCAGTTTGCATCAAACAAGACCTTTTTTTTTTTTGTTCAAAGCATCAAACAAGACATTCGGTATTTCAACAAAGACATCACTCATTTCTGTATCTCAACTTTCAAGCAAATTAGAAGGGTCA
This sequence comes from Corchorus olitorius, assembly GCA_001974825.2. NCBI lineage: Eukaryota > Viridiplantae > Streptophyta > Magnoliopsida > Malvales > Malvaceae > Corchorus > Corchorus olitorius. The sequence continues at coordinate 36,778 of AWUE01016380.1, forward strand.
TGTCATGTCTCGTTTTGGGTTGGTAAATGTATGGTTAATAAGTTCGGGTCCAAAGTCCAAAACAGGTCCTTTTTGTCTGTAAAGTTTCCACTTCCAATTCGCCGATAGTTACGAGTTCCCCAAAACCCTCTTAAAACCCACGACTTGCCCTTTGAAGGGTTGTTTGGAGGCTGAGAAACGCAGAGAAAAACTTATCAATTAAATGACGGAAAATTCCAAGCACTCTCTGAACACAACCCCGGAATCACCCAGACCTTCAAAAATACCTAAAACCCAAGGTGTCAGTGACCAAGAAGGAGAAGAAGAAGAAGGAGATAATCAGCTAGAAGAATCAAGCATGAGCAAGAACCCTAGAACTCAACGCTATTTAGTAGCTATTGAATACATTGGAACTCGCTTCTCTGGCTCGCAACAGCAGCTCAATTGCCGCACGGTCGTTGGCGCATTAGAGGTTAGTATGATTATCAGTAAATGCGATGGAAAATGAAAATGAAAATGAAGAAGAGAAGGAGGTTTAGGAAATCTTGAATTTGCAAAGTTATTTGGTATATACCTTGTTTATTAACATCTTTAGATTTATTCTTTTTCTTGGCTTTGGAACTTGGATTTAAAAAGTGCAGTTTTATAACAATACACCTTGTTTTATTTTGTTGTAAGGCAAAAAATGGTTCAGCCTGATCTAATTATGACGTATTTTGGTGTTGGTTATTGTAGGAGGCTTTTCATAAATTTATTGGTCAGCCAGTTTCAATCTTTTGCTCAAGCCGGACTGTAAGTGTCTTCATTCTTATGCTTACTACTTTGTTATATTCTTTAATCATCCTATCCAATGCCTATATATACATGTAAATTGAGGGGTACTTTACTGACTAAAATCGCTCACAGATAAGTTTATTTTCAGGGCAATTTTTTCTCAAACTGTCAATACTCTTGAACAATATGTTTTAATTTTCTGAAGTAATAAAGATTAATTAGCTTGAATTCTACAGATAATAGTTCCACATGCCTGGTTGCTGTGGCATTTTTTATTTTGCTTAGAATGTCACAGCAGATATTCCTTTTTTTTCCCTGTTGTAGGATGCTGGTGTGCATGCCTTGTCGAATGTTTGCCATGTAGATGTGGAACGCATAAGCAAGAGGAAGCCTGGTGAAGTGGTAGTTCTCCACATACAAATTTAATCTCCTTTTCATTGTGATATTATTCTTGATTTACTACTGGAGAAGCATGGAGGTTTATATCTAATTCTTTGTTTTATTTTTCTGACTTAAAGTAGCACGTTTCTGAACGTATATGAACTTTCCTGATTTTTTATCCTTGCCTTTGAGGGATTTTTGTTGTTTGCTTTGTATGGATACCTCGTTGATATATGCACTTATGGGCGTATTTTGCAATAACTGAACTTTAGGATAGATTATGGTCACCACATGATTACTTTTATGTGTGCTCAATGCAGTTACCACCTCATGATCCATCTGTTGTAAGAAGAGCCGTGAACCATTTCTTACAGGTCTGTTTTGTGTTGGTTCCCTAGTTTATGAATCAAGTTGTTGTTTTCATCTCCCTTGCCTTTGTAATGTTGGTGTTATGTGTTTCCTAACTCGTCTTAATTTGGTTAATTGTAGAAGAATGATGGTGATATTTCAGTCATTGATGTTCGATGTGTTCCAAATGATTTTCATGCCAGATATAAAGCTCAGGAGCGCATGTAGGTATTTGTGATCTTAATTTCTCTTTGTGGAGACTAACCATATAGCTCAGCCAGCATATGTTTGTAGGTGATATATTGTCCGTTTGAAGTTCGTGCTTACTTGTTTAACCTTTCAACTTCAACCTTTCCCCAATTACATGGAATCATGGTTAAAAGGATATATGACTATCTCAGCCCCTTTTTTTTTCTTCTTCCTCCTCCTTTAAAAAAATTAAAAAGAAAAAAGAAATAGATGAGAACATGTTGCATCTTGATGGTCGGGTGTTGTCCAGACAAGTTTGTTGCTTTGTTTGTGCTTTATATTTAAACTGCAAAAAATCTCTTTGCTTTGTCATATGCTTTATGCAAGTATATTATGATTGGGATTAATTTGCCTCCTGTGGAACAATTGAACTCAGTAAGATAGATGTTTGAATTTGTGGGAAATATTTTCATAGGTACTTTTACCGCTTGCTATCTGGCTCAGAACCCTTATCTATCTTTGAAAGAGAGAGGGCATGGCATGTACCAGAGAAACTAGATCTTCATGCAATGCAGGTGGTTTAAGTATAATTTGATTTAATTATTGAGTTATTCCCAAAGAGAGTATTTAATTTATATAATTGCAGGAAGCATGCAAAATTCTTGTTGGTCATCATGATTTTAGTTCCTTCAGGGCAGCAGGTTGCCAGGTGGTTACTTTGCTCATGCTCATTAAGTGGTAGTTTATGTGTTTGTATTTCTCGACATGTGCTTCTGTGCCTACATGGCATCATAGACATCTATGACTTGCTAAGTTTCTATAATTTGAATTTAATTCTTCAAAATTTTTTGAGTATTTCGGTGCTGTATATGTAGGCAAAATCTCCAATCAGAACATTAGAGGAACTCAATGTTTCTGAGGTACCTCCGACTCCTTATTTCCCATCAATCACAGAGAAGGAACAGAATAATTCCAGCATAGAAGATTTTCATGCATGCTCTAGTAAGCCTGAGATCGACCCTGTCACTAGTTCATTCTCCAATAGTGATGATATGGTAGACTCAGACTGTAAAACTGATCAAACATTTGGCATGAGAAGAAGGCATCGATGCTATGTGATAACAGCACGTGCACGCTCTTTTCTTTACCACCAGGTTTCGTTATTGCCTTTCCCTATAATTTTTATTACGCCATTACATTAGATAATCGCATTTTTTACTTTGTACACTTGTCTTTCTGAAATGTCCTTTTTGTACTAATAATTGGACATAGCAGTTGACGTATTACTCAATCTTCTGCTGATTTCCATGCAGGTCAGACTGCTTGTTGGTGTTCTCAAATGTGCTGGCACCGGAGAGTTGACAACTTCTGATGGTATGGTTTCTTTATGTCCTTTTACTTATTCGTCCATGTAGATAATTGGTTTATTCTAGTAAAGGTTTTTCCATCTTTGGGTGGGTTATCATTCATTGAATGAATCATTTCAGTGGAAAGAATTTTGAATGCAAAATCCGTGACCGCGGCAAGTCCCATGGCGCCTGCATATGGTTTATACCTTGGACGTGTGAAGTATGATCTGCCTCAAGATGCTTAAGTTGCAGTTAACTTCTCACATGGGCTTATGCTTTCGAATTTGATAGGGCCATACCCTGCTATTGCCTGGCATTAGTAGGGAAATTATTGAGAGAGATGGGTTCCATTTTTGCATTCGACGTGTTCTACTAGTCAATGAACATAATTACTTGGGATGAAGAAAGAGGAAGCTTATGTAGCGTGTAGACTTTTGATGCTTTTAAATGTAACAATTCTTCTTTGAGTTCAATAAAAAGCTGATTCCAAAAACCGTGATTTTATAGCACAAATTCAACTGTTTCCCTCATCCTTGCCTCTTCTTTATCAATGTGAAGAATTAGAATTTCCTTGTCTCATGATGATTGCTGATGGCTGATGGCTGATGGCTGACAGAAGAAGAGTTTAAATAAAACTTTCATATTAACCCCATTTCGGTGTTTCCCTATGGTTTTAACGTTAAAGTAATTAAGGCCTCAAACTCTCAATCAATAGTAAAACCCATTGTTCAATATGTTAGCTTAATTGGGTTTGTAAATAAACATTGTTTAAGCCCAAAACCAGAAGATATGCTGCATATTTTGTTCTCTCTCGACTTTCACTGTGGTTCTGACTTTTGCCTGTTTTCAGCTAAGTTTTTTGGTCACTCAAGATAGCCTTTTTCTTTACAAAGAGGCGGCCATAAGTTTATTTACAGCAATCAAAAGATACAGGGAAAGATGGAATTGCAGTTAAGAATTTGATAGATATGGTGGCAAACTACTAATGAAATTATTCCACATTGGGGCCAGCCAGTAGTAGCCTATATAGTCCACAACTCAGTGTTAGACTACCTAACAATAGTAATAATAATAGTTTAAAAGCAAAGAGATCAAGTAATAGTAAAATTATCTTGCCAAACCACAACTGCATTTGACAATTTCCATTAGTGGAAGATAGATAAGGTGGTGAACTAACAAGAGAATCAAATTTCATCTCTACAATTTTCCCTACAATTCCTATGGAGTTGAACGCAAAGTTACTTGCTTGATAAGCTAACCCCCCATGGATTTTGGTGTATATATATACTCATCACCGGTCTTGGTAATCCTCACTCAACACATAAAAAGCAACTCTTTTGCTTTGTTAAAAATTTTCAATCTTTTGTTTTATATATTGGGATTTGGGAATTATCACTACAAATGGCTTCTTTCAATTGCTTCCTCTTAGCCTTCTTCCTGGCGCTGACATTTTCCAGCATTGATGTTGGCCTAGCAGCTCGCCGCCTTCAGCAGTTACCACCATTGCCAAAAACAGGGCTACCACCATTGCCATCTATTCCAACACTTCCGCAGCCGACAATTCCAATGTTGCCAAAACCCGGCACGCTGCCTCCCCTTCCTAGTATTCCCAACATGCCTGCTGTCCCAAGGGCTACCTTGCCACCATTGCCAAACATGCCTTCAATCCCCACAATTCCTACAATTCCTACAATTCCTACAATCCCTACAATTCCCTCCATTCCATTCCTCTCTCCACCACCTTCAACTACCAGCCCTTGAGGTTTTGGAGGTTCAGATTTTGCATTGATATGATGCTGCCATCGTTTCAGCCTTCTTCTATTACTATGGAGGTTTTAGAGAGTTTCACTCGTTTGAGTTCATTTGCTCTTTGTGCTCAGTGTGTGATTTTCTTCTATTCATATTATTGGTTGTACCATGTGACTTACTATTATTATTATTATAGACTTATAATAATCAATGAATTTGGTTTATATATCCAGCATCTTACTCCTATGAATCTCTCCTATTCTTCTATTCTCAAAAAGCAAGTCTCCGTATAAGCTTTATGTCATAGCTTGACATTTTATGTTTTCACAATTCCATCTCTCATAGAATTCTTACTTAAAAAATATGCAAATAATCAAAAAATTGATTTAAATACTACATCTGGAATGAAAGATCACAATCATATTATGAAGTATGAAATTAGAGAGGAAAAAACAATCAGATTGGATGGAAAAGTTTTTGTCTAGTTTTGGTTTGGGCTTGTCATCTAATAATTTACAGCTGTAAAACAGACTACTTAAATTGTACAGGCAAATCAGTGAATCACCTATTTTACCTTTAACAGATTTTCTACGATTGTCAAATCATCTTGACAAAGGAACCATAACATGTATACCATAGAAGGGCATCCTAAAGATAAATCTACTTCATAAGAGTCTCAATAGCTGCATGAATTGGACTGGTGCGAGAACCCTGATTCTTAACCAATGAATGAGGGCCACTCCAAACTGACTTCTGATTGTCAGGAAAGAGAATTCCACACAAGTTAAGGAGCATGGGATTTTCAAAGCGGAAGCTCTCCAACAGTTTAGCTCTTTGTTGTCTTTCCTGAGACTCCTGTTATTACATCATAGCCATCAACTCAGTGTGTGAACAAATGCATAGCAGCATATCACAGAAATGCAAAGTGTCTACATGTAACATAGAAACCTTGACACTATGCTAAGAACTGTATCGAAAGGAAAAGAACAAAACTACCAAGTTCTTGGATTTTAACAATGCAAGAATCCCGTGTCAATAATCTGATATCGCCTTTTCATAATCACCACAGAACTACCCATTTCTAAATTAGCTTATCCAAGTTTACACCTGTACGGTGTACCCTAATTTATTTGTACTTGTTTGGAACAAGGCTTAAACACCTTGTAGAATAAACTTCTCGCTTATGTTAAGAGCGAACAACAAACTAAATTGCAATTCTCATCCAATTCAGATTGTAGATTTGATGCCATAAACAAAAGGAGAGGGGGAAGGGAGAGTATACCTTGTCTCTCTGTTGCTGAACAGCTTTACTTTCTTCCTCATTTTGTGCTGCAACAGATTCTTCCTGACATATGTCTGCAGCACCTGACTTCTCCACTATTTCAGGCTGAGATTTAGGCTCCTTTGACGATATATCTCTTAGCTGTGACTGCTCTTTTCTTTCACCTTCACCTTTGTTTACAATCTTTACATCATTTTCTTCCTCATCCTCATCCTCCTCTTCCTCTTCTTCCTTGTCGTCATCCTCCTCATGCCCATCCTCCATGTGGCTATACTGCTGCTCAGATGCCTCCATTTTTATCTTCTCTCCTTCAGCTTCCACCTCACCATCTGCATCTAGGTCCACCGGTTCATCCATATTTAATGATGAATCATCACCATAAGGACTATTGACAGGTGAAGATTCCTACAGTCAAGAAATAAAAAGAGAAGTACATTTTCTGTTTAAAAAATGACGGGTAACTTTTTGTCTGATCAATTTAGGCTTAAACCAGAGCATTATCAATTAAATTAGCACTGGCATACCTCTTGCTGCATCTCCTGCACTCCAATCTGACCTTTAGCCACTCGAGCATTTGCCTCACGCTCTCTCTTGCGTCTTTTCAAAACACATATAGCACATAAACAATCACTTTTATGGCGCCTTCTGCAAAAGTGAAGTAGAGGAAAAAAGAAAAAGAATTACTCAGAAAAACCTAATGCAGCCGAAAGTCTCCATAATGTACCATTGTAAATGGAGAGGGAAGGGGAAACATCAGTACCAACATACCCCTGTTTTCGATTTTTCATTTTTGATTGACCAGCCTTTATCTGCATTTTCCCCTGGCTGGACAGGGCTGCATCCTCAACTTCACCACCTTCAGCACCTGTCACAAACGAAATTAACACTGCTAGTTCAGCCATGTCTATGAAAACAAAATACGCCTAAGCTTCACATAGAAAAGCACTGATGAAAATAAAGGACCAATCTTGGGATGTTTTGCCTTTGTGCAAGGACCAGAAAGGCCAATAGCATTATATGTGATAGAAGACTTATAAAATTGAAAAAACTTCATGTAACATTATAAATAACAAATGAATATGCAAATTCAGCAAAACACAAACAAAATACATCTACTAGGAGGTAGCACAAGTCAACACAAAACTCACCATTTGCTCCCCTTGACTGTTCACTGTATAATCCTGCTGCTGTCCAATACTTCATGAAATTCTTCTTCACCCGTCTCATTAGGTCAAGGATAGCATCACCTTTGTTGTTATACTTGCAACAATTATCCCAGATGTACTGAACATCCTTGAATACGTCCTCTGAATTCATGTACTTATCACTATTTTCAAGATTTTTGCATATTGTTCCAAAATCCATTGGTGTGTCTATTATATCAAAATAGTCCTTCATTCCATACAAAAAAGAAACAAAAAAGAAAAGAAAAAAAAAGAAGCTATAAATTAAACCTGAATTCCAATGTTATATCGCATAAGGCAAAAATGTATCATTTAAGTATAGCAGGGGCTGCAGAACAATAAATAGAAAACCCATTGGCTTCCATACACTGAAATTTCTTTTAAGAGATAATGTACCAACTCCATGAGGAATATCAATAGCCAAAATACTCGAAATTCATCCAGCCCTAAATGAATTATTACTGCCTCTTGATGCAATGACTACTTTACTAACAAAAAAAGAGCAACATGCTGCAGATGATTGAAACTTAATACCCCTAGGCAGTAAATGCAGTAAGTTATTCATACTTACAGGTATCCCTAGAGCTTCAGGGTTCACAGGTTCATTAAAGGGCGCAGCTGCTTCCATTTTCATCACTTTCTTGATCACCTAGGAGGACAAAATAACCACCATGATGGGCAGGAAAACATTACTCTAGGAGATATAGAATGACGAAAACATAACTAATGGCACTAAAAATCAACATAAACTCCAACATACCGTCAAAGCAGAATCAAGTTCTTGCTTATTATATCGAGAACCCTGATGAGGCGTCTTCACCTCCTTCTGGAGAGAACTCTCACGTTCTGGTGCTACAGCATTACCACCCTTATCAGCAGTTGAACCACCTAACATCCTCGATGACTTAATCTTAATACTTCCAGCTTTCCTCGATACACTACTAGAAACACCCGCTTTCATCTCTCCTGATGAATTAGCACTATCTTCCATTTTCTCATTGACGACATCTTGTCTACCAATCCCCACATGGGGACTACTCTTATCAGTATCACTATGAGAAGGAACATCAGATTCCATTGCTTTAGATGATGTCTTGAGCTTCACTTTAACACGGCCAACCGACTTCCCTGCAGCCTTATGAATGGAGCCATCAGGATTTATGCTGGCAACATTCAGTGCCTGCTCTGTCCCGGTTGATGAAGGAGTATCAACTTCCATTCCAGACTCATGCTCATCCTTAACAGAATTATCTTCACTATTCACACTCACAACATTCACAGCTGCCTCATTTGGAACGACCGCAGCAGGTTTTGCTCTAGCTTTGTTTCCTTTCTTATGCCCCCTTTTTCGCTTCATTTGTCTGAACAAAAATTGGTCCTTTAAGTAATACAAATTAAATTAACTTCCATACCATTACTCCAAATATTACTTCTTTTTTCCCAAATTATTAGATCATTCTTCCTCAAGAATTCTTTTATTTATTAAACCCAGAAAACCAAATTTGAGAAACCCTAGAAAGCTCGTCTCTTTAGTGTTACTTCAAAAGAGCAATCTTTGAAACCCTAGAATTAGAATACGCATAGTAAAGGAGAAACAGAAGCAAAATTCAAATTGTAGCTTGGCTTAATCTTGGTCTAACTCCAAACACCGAACGAAAGAATGATGGCGAGGCGGTTAAGCAAACACCAAAATTTCCTTTTTTTTTTGTTTGAACAAAATTACTAGTAATACATAATTAAAATCTTTTAAAAGAAAGGAATAAGAAGAAAGGCGTACCTTTTGTTGTGGTGCAACTGCAAGTACCGTAAATTGTTAAAATCCGAGCGAGGAATAGGATCCAAATTAACGTTACGAGTGACGACTTTAGGACAAAGGAGTGGTGTTAAGTTAACGACTGCTTTCAGCTTCGTTTGGCTTTGAGTTTCCAACGTTGTACCTTCAAGTGGACCCACAAATTGATAATCAGATAGCAGCCGGGAATATTGTAACGACGTCGTTCTGGTATGCAAGGTTTTCAATTTCCTTTAGTTTTTTTTTTGGATAATTATTCTTAGTAGTTAAAATTAAAAATTTAATATCTGTTGTATATATTCAAATTCAGATTAAGGTTGTTATCAAAAAATAATTCAGATTAAGGCTTGCATTGGCCAAATTCCAAAAAGGCAAAAACCAAAAATAATATTTCCTCACTAATCACAGCTGATGCCATGGGTTTGGTTAATTGTAGTTGCCCTCTGCGGGTTTTTTTTTTTTGTTGAATTTTACCAATATTTAGAGGAGAGCTAAGGTAAGGGACATGTCATTTTGAATTTAAGTATTTGATTAAATGGTTTTCTTTAATTGTTAATAAGAAGTACTTGATCTTCTTTATTTTCTTGCATAAATCATGTATTGAAAAAAAGAAAAAAAAACTTGCATAAATTGGTTTATTACTTTTGAGATAAAAAAATGATAAAGGATTAGAATTTAGAAGTCGAGAAACAGAGAATTTGAGCACGAAAGGTGCTTTTTTCGCAGGTTGGGCCAAACAGATTGGTAAATGTATAATGTAAATACTAAAAGTTTGCCAAAACAAAAAATGAGTTAAAGGCTTCCTCTGTCTACTTTGACAAAGACGAGAAGAGATACTTCCCGGCGCCATTGCATGGCTTGACAAAAGCTGGGATTTGAGAGTAAGACCATGAGACAACCAAATTAAGGAGAAGGAAAACAGGGAGAATTTCCTTCAACATAAGAGTGATTACAACTCACAAAAAATAGAAAAGAAAATATTCTACGACTGCAAGACCAGATTACACCAGCCAAAAAGTGATACATCCCTAACACATGTATTAACAGACTACACATACAATGACCTGTGCTTTACAACCATTTTCACTTTCCATTAGATGCAGAATACACTTTGATATAAAGTATAAACTTACCAGGAAGCTATGTGTAAAAAGGGGTCTCGCTTGCAAAACAATAGTTGCAACTTGCAACAGTGATCAAGAATCATTCCTCTCTGCTTTCTATCCTAAAAAATGGCAAAAAGATAGACTAGAGAGTGAGACCATGAGATACCAAATGGAGACAAAAGAAAACAGGGAGAAATAACTACATAAGAGTGGTTACAACAAATAGAGGATAAATCTCTAGGTATCCAAGAAGAGATTACACCCTCCAAAAGTGATACATCCCTAGTGTATAGCAGACTACACATAGAATGTAGGACCAGTGCATGCTTTACCACCACTTTCCAATTTAACTATCCATTTCCGTTAGATGCAAAAATAAATACATGTCTGATATTTCAGTAAAAACTTACTAGGAAGCTATGTGTAAAAAAGGTCCCATTTCCATATAAACAGTTGATCAAGAATTATTCCTCTCCGCTTGCAGCCTGGGGAATAGCAAAAAAAATGAAAGAAAGGATCATGTTAAATTCCCAAATTAGCATTTTTCCTACAATTAAGATTTGGTTTACAAGAATCTAATTATTTATTGTTGTATATATATAATAATAATATAATATAATAGAATAAAAACACAATATATATAGCAAGAAGATAGACAACACTAACTTCCAACTTCCAAGTAAAATTTGTCAAAATTATGGGCCAACAACCTCAAATCTATTGGATAACTTTATCTAAAATCCACAATATTTGGAAAATTTATAAACTACAAAAAGACTCTGCCCCACCCATTATGACCTGTCGATTGCATTGGAAGGAACTTGGGAATGCAACAACAATGACATTAAACTTATCCATTAAAGTATAAATAGAAGGTACAAATTCATCACCCATTGAATCAGAATTTCGAAAGCATAGTTTCAACGTCATATAAAACCCATTTACAACTGAGTGAAAAACGCACTACGGATGACTTCAAAAATCAACCTATGTTAACTTGAAACAGTTTTGCAATATGACAGTTGTGCATTAACTGTTAACGAATTGAATTCTGCTAATAAGAACTACAAAGCAAAAGGAAAAACAGAAAAAAATTCCTAGAGAGAAACATTTTCACCTCATCAGATGGAACAGCACAATTTGATGAGGAGCCATCTACATTTGGCTGAAGTTGATCCTCATCGGCATCGGAAGTATTAAGACTCTCCTATGCATAACAACCAAAGATATATAAAGATGGATGCATGCCTATACATAAAGAAACATATCGAATATTAAATCCAGGCTTATCCAGTTGTTACCTGCAGAATATTAGATGATGCACCGATGTTGACAAGATATTTCAGAATTTTTGAAGTCATTCTATTCATCCGCGCCTCCATACGTGCATATTTTTTCTCCATCATCTTCATTTTCTCTAAGATGCTGTTTTCCTCTTCAGTAGCCGGTATTCTCGTCTTGTGACAGACACATTTTTGGCCCCAAAGTTCAGTAGGGGTGGGGCCCATACCATAAGTGCGCACACGACCAGTTTTTTCTGATCCTATAACTTGAAACAAGGTGTCTTGAGAGTTGTTGCTGTCACCTGAGACTGTTTGCTTCTGAGATGCTTTTTCACGGAGTTTTGCCTACAATGAAAACCCAGGGTACTTTATTAATATATTCACACACTTAAATTCAAGATGAGTTTTATAAAAACAATTTACAATCGTACAATTATTTCTGCTGCTGCGTCATCCACAGGCTGCCCATCCTTACGTGTATGGGTTAATATATATAGCTCGGCCCGACTTGGCTCCTTCCCACCAGGCCTCTTCTCCTTCTGTTCTTATATTAATAACAAATATCATGCATTAAAATGTTGTATATTAACTACTGGGAATAAGAATTGTATATGCATCACAATACATATTCATATTCATCTGAACCAGTATGTGCGTGTATAGAGAAATTACCTCTTCCTCACGTATCCTGGCAAAGCTCTTACGGCCTGCAGTGTGCAGAGCCTTCTGTTTTGCACGGCAGGCCTTGTTTACAGCAGACAAAAGCTATAGATGGCATGCATAAGTGTCATATTTCATTTCCACATAACATTCATCGCAAATATGAAGTATTATAAAATCCTTCATTCTAATTGCTAATTTAAGCTACATGTGTCACAAGATATCACCTTTGCCTTGTCAGTGTTCCAATATGAGACAAGGGCCTGCCACTGATCTGGAAGGACATTTGGATGACAGTCATTCAATCGCTCCTCATCAGTATTATGAGGGTTATAGTGATCAGCCTTTAGTTTTGCCTTCCAGTCCGACCATCTTTTCCCAATGGTCTTTAAGACCCAACTCTTACTCTTTGTCTCAATGTCAAACTTTGACTGTAGGCTCATAAGAAAAGCAAAATGGTCATATAACCAAAGAAAATCAATAAAACTGTTGAAAAATGAATAAAGTAAGAACACCGTTTTGCTATACCCGAACCAGCCGCCACATTTCTTCTCTCGCCTCGTTAGGCATCTTCCTCCAAGTGATATAACTAAGGGGTGCCAAATGACCATCCTTTGCAACTTTGCCTATGAAGTTGCTTAGCATGGTTGCCTTGGGGCCTACAGGCTGCCCTAACTCGTTGGTGGGGATAAATATTGGCTCACCATCAAGTGAAACCAATAAGTTGTTGTCCTGACTTCGAACTCGAGTCTTCCTTTTAATGTTGCGCTTCCGCTGGGACCTCTGGGTCTCATTAGGCTCGTTCTGGCTTTGTGAGGGCTGATTCTGACCCGGCAAGGGCAGATTTGGCTGTTGAAGGTTGGGATCTGAATGAGCCTCATGTTCCTGGATAAGACTGTTGCTCGCTGGGTCAATAGCATCTGTGCATGGAGCTCTACCACCCCTCATGGAAGCTGCAGGTGACAAATGTGATTGTCCTGCACAAGAAGTGTAATGAACATTAAAAAAAAACTCCAGATGCTGATTAGCTAATATTAGTGATCTGAAAATAGAAACAAGATTTCAATAAGTTAGGTGGAACCACACAATTAAGAGAGTGAATGAAAAACTAGCACTGAACCAGACCTACACACATGAGACCAACAAATTAATAAGAATCTTTACCATTGTTATTGTTAGTATTAGCAGATCTTCTGCAGTCAAAACTTCTACAATCAACAAAACAACGGACTTAAATATAAACATGTCCCATATAGAAAACACATCTACAATCTAATGAAGACCTGCAGCCACACTAATGATATCTACAATATACTGTGGTTAAAAAACCTAGGTTAGCCAGGTTTTTCTAGGCTCATGTGCTTCCTTTGGATGATCACTGCTCACTGCAGAATAACGGCAGCAGGTAGCTGGGGCAGATAACCACAGGGGTTCATGAGAAAGGAAGGGACAAAATCAGTTGCATTCCATGGTGCAATCTGCATGAACTAAGAGTAAACATTCTACCAAAGAAGAGAATATATTAAGGTAGAAAATCTGTATGCCACAATGGTAGAACAAAAAAGATGAATACTATTTATCAGCATTGCACACTGAAAGGCTCCGTAAATGGGAAATAAGAAAATTCTGAAGCATGGGATAACTTTACCAATATCTGCAGCAGCCTGAACATGAGGGGGTTGCAGCTGGCTGGTGCTATGCTCTGGCTGCTGCACACAATTGGGTTGTCTCTCCCTTAAGTGGATCTGTTGGGGCTCAGGTTGACTGGCACTGTCAATCATGGCGCTCCCTAGGCAGCTAGGTAAACCTTTATTACTCTTTACGGCTAGCCCCATTATAGGTTTTAAGCATGGTAAAGAAACAAAGATATGTAAATTACACATATAAAACTTATTTAAAACAATTAAATAAATGATTCTTGAATATAAACATGAAGGATGGCACATAGCATACCAGGAGTGCTTCCAAAAGTGTCAGTCTGCAACTGGGAGTAGTGTGGAGTATTATAGCTAGGTTGAGGCAGAGGCTGTTCCAACTGATGATGATGGCTATATATTGACTGCTGCAACTGGGATAACTGTGACCAGATGGTTCTTTGCGGAGGCTTCTGCAATTGATGAGGATGGTAGCTGGATGGAAGATGTGCAAGCTCACACTGGCTTTGTCTCGTTGAAAAGTCTGTTGGAAAAATAAGCATGAATATTTTACAAAAGGAAAAAAAATAAGTGACGAGTACATAAATTTTATAACCCAATCATCAAATCTTAGCCCTTGAGTGAAACTGGAAAACAACATAACATGGAGATCTAACTGAAGCTCAAGTACATTCACAAGGGAAAGGCAACTAAAAGGCCTACCATACATATGCAATAGTATTAAACGCTAGATACCTATTCTGACTACACAAACCATAAATGTTCAACATTCAAAAGGATATTCAGCAATAAATCTCAATCTGATAGCAATAATTACAAAATTTCAATCATTACATGGCTGCATATTATTCTATAATTTAACAATTAAGGAAAGATAAGAGACTGGATTACAATCATGGTAGCCAACTTGACATAGGAAAGAAATTAAAATACAGCAATCGAGAAAGCTATAAGAGAAAAGGAAGAACAATACTGCTAATTTCTTGTGAAGGTTTGCTGTACAAGCCCGCTTCTGTCCAGTACTTGAAGAACAACTTCTTCACACGCTTGATTAGATGAAACGTATAATCTCCCTTCTTTGAGAACTTGTAACAATTCTCCCAAATTTGTTTAACATCCATATATACATCCTCTGAATTCATATACTTAACTCCATTCCTTAGATTGCTCCAAATTATACCAAAATCCATAGGCGAATCTATCACATTTGCATAATTCTGCTTCCAATCAGACCCACACCAAGAAGCAGAACGAGAGAAATCATCAATGTCAAACTTATATATGAGAAAACAATCTTGCATTATTAAAACATAGAGTATATGAGAATAATCTAGCAGATAACATCTATAACCTATCAGCAAGCATAATTAAACACTTACTGATAGTCCAAAAGCAACAGGATCAAATGGGACATTGAAAGGTTGAGCCTCATCCAGTTTCATGACTTTCTTGATCACCTAAGCAAACAGCAAAAATTGAAAACAACAGTTAAATGCCCAGTGGTGCATTAACTGTCAGTGAGGAACAAAGGCAACATTCCATTTACCATCGCGGCCAGCTGCAATTCCTTCTCATTGTAACGTGACCTAATAATCTTCGAACTCCTCCCTTTGTTCAAGGAATGGCTAATTTTTCGCTTCCCTCTCCTAAGTGCCCGATCAATGGTTGATTCCGAACTATAATCTTCATCATTCCCACTTGATGAAGAAGAAGCATTGTCTCTTGCGGAAGCATCATCAGAGTCAGAGTCAGAGTCAGAGTCCGATTCTTCAACTCCATAATTAACATAAGCATTTTGATTAACAAAATCCAAAAAAGCTGCTTCTTTGCTATTCATTTCTGCTTCAATATCTTCAAAATCTGTAATCTGTGAAGAAATAATAATAATAATAACAAATATTAAAATATGTTACTACAAAATTTTTACTAGTAGCATTAGTTGAGTAGATATTTGCCATAATTACGGGTAAAATTGCTTAAGGAAGATTGCTCCAACCTCCGAATCAAATACATAAAATCAAATAAATATGAAATTAGAACTCTTACATGAGTATATTAAAGCCGTCGAATTTGAAAGAATAAACCATAAAAGATAAAAGAGGGTGAAATGAAATGCAAGAATAGATTGTTACCTTGCTTTCAATTTCGACCTTCGAATTTCAACATGGGCTATGGCGCGAGGAAATAAAAAAAAAAAAAAAAAGAAATTGAACGATTATGTTGATTCGATTCGGCGGTTAGGTTCGAAAACTGAAGCGCTGTTAGCTGAAAGTGTTGTAGCAGTAGCTACTATAGCGTCGATTTTCTTTTTGGCGGAGCGGAGACTTTTTTTTTTTTTATTGGGAGAATTTCAAAAAAGGACAATGTACCGAAAAAAATATTAACTACTTGGTACCATAGAATTAAATAATTAATAGGAAGTAAGCACAATTTTATAAAATTACTAGAAAGGAAATTGTTTTTACATTTTTGACCTTTTTAAAACATACTTAGTAAAAATTTAATGATAATTTCCTCCCCTTAATTTTTTTTATTTTGCGGAGAGACTGAGAGTTACAAAATTAAATATGTATATTCAGATTCAGATTAGTTACATTGGCCAAAAACCCAAAAAAATTAAGGTGGTTGCCCTTTGCAATTGCACCCTTTTATTTTACTTGTTACTAACTTTTTAGTTGAATTTTCTGTTCAAGTAATAGTAGTAATAATAATGCAAGTAATTTTTTTTAACCAAAAAAAAGTAAGTAATTTTTTAGTATTTGATTAAATTATTTTCTTGAATTTTCATGATTTTTTGTATTTCAAAAGTAATAATCTACAATCTACCAATTTATGCAAAGAAATTTTTTTCGGTACATGATCTATGCAAAAAAATTTAATTAATTGAATTAAAAATAGCAAACAAATACTAAAAGTTCAAAACAAAAATGAGTTCGTGCTTTCTCTTCTTTGACAAGACAAGATACTTCACAGCGCCATTGCATGGCTTAAAAAAGGTGAGATTTGTGAGAACCAAATGAAGATAAAGGGAAACAGGGAGAATTTCCATGAACATAAGAGTGATCACAACTTACAACGATTAGAAAAGAAAATTTTACTATATGAATCCAGGAGGTGATTACACCTTCCAAAAGTGATAAAACCCTAATACATGTATTAGCAGACTAGACATACAATAAATGAGCTGTGCTTTACAAACATTTTCAATTCAACTATCCTTCTCCATTAGATGCAAACTACATGTCAGATTAAAGTATAAACTCACCGGGAAGTTATGTGTAAAAAAAGGTCCATTTGCAAAACAATAGTTGCAAAGAATCATTCCTCTCTGCTTTCAGCCTGGGAAATGGCAAAAGAAAAAAGGATTATGTTGACTTCCCAAATTAGCATTTCTCCTACAACTAAGATTTCATTTTAAAGAAAAACCTATTTAATTGCTGTATAATAATAGACTAAAACACAATAATTAGTAAGAAGCAAGAAGATAAGACCACGCTAACTTCCAACTAAAGGTTTTATAAATTATGGGCTGAAAACCTCAAATTTATTGGATAATTTCATATAAAAACCACAATATTTGGAGAATTTATAAGCTACAGGTACAACAAGACTCTGCCCCATTAATGACCTCTCGGTTACGTTAGAACATGGCAATGCAACAACAATGACGTTCAATTCATCCATTATAGTATAAACAGAAAGTAAATTTTCTATTCTCACCCATGGAATCAAATTTTAAAAACATGGCTTCAAACTCATCTAAAGTCCTTTACAACCAAAAAAAAAACTTGAAAGCCTTTTGCATTATGTTAACTTACTGAAATTCTGCATATAAAAACTTCAAAGGAAAGACAGATAAATTTCCTCATAATAAACGTTTTCACCTCATCAGATGGAACTGCATGATTTGGTGAGGAGCCGTCTACATGTGGCTGAAGTGGATTCTCATCACCATCAGAAGCATCAAGAGTCTGCTATGCACAATGACCAAAGATAATATTTTTATATATGCCTATATATAAAGAAATAAATTGAACACTAAATCCAGGTTTATTCAGATGTTACCTGATCAATACCCAGAATCTTAGATGATGCACCAACACTGGCAAGAAATTTCTGCATATTTGAAGTCAGCCTATCTATCCTTGCTTCCAGATGTGCATATTTTTGCTCCATTGAATTCATTCTCTCAAAGATGATTTTTTCCTCTTCAATAGTTGATGTTTTCATCTTTTGACAGACACATTTTTCGCCCCATATATCAGAAGGGGTGGGGCCCAAACCATAAGTGCGCACCTGACCAGGTTTCTCTGATCCCAACACTTGATACAAGGTGTCATGAGAGTCATTGCCGTCACCTGAGACTGTTTGCCTCTGAGTAGCTTGTTCACGGAGTTTTGACTATGATGAAAATCCAGGATGTTTGATTACTATATACATATACTTAAATACATGACAACTTTAACAGAACAGTTCAGTAACATACAATAATTGCTGCTGCTGCATCATCCACAGGTCGCCCATCCTTACGTGTATGGGATAATATATATATCTCCGCCCTGCTCGGCTCCTTCCCGTCAGGCCTCTTTGCCCTCTATTCTTATATCAATAAAAAAAATCATGCATCGCAATTTTGCATACAAAGTACAAACTACTGAGAACAATTGTGCATCAGTGCATGCATCAGAATACATCAACCATATCCATCTGAACTAGTGTCTGTGTTAGTGTGTAGAAGTTACCTCTTCCTCACGTAACCTTGCAAAGCTCTTAGTGCCTGTAGTGTGCCTAGCCATCTGTTGTGCACGGCTGGCCCTGTTTTTAGCACAGTTTAACTACAAAATACATGTGTGTCATAACATTGAAAATGTTAAGTTATTAATTCATACTTTTTAATTGTTAAATCTAAGCTACAAGTGTCACAAAATATCACCTTCGCCTTGTCAGAGTTCCAATACAAGACAAGACTCTGCCACTGATCTGGAAGGACTTTTGGATGACAGTCATTCAACTGCTCCTCCTGAGTATTATGAGGGTAATAGTGCTGAGCCTTCAGTTTTGCCTTCCAGTTCCTCCAACATCTGCTAATGGTCTTTAAGACCCAACGCTTACTCCTTAACTCAATGTCAAACTTTGACTATAGCACATACAAAAAGCAAAATGGTCATGCAACCTTAGAGAAACAATAAAACAGTTTAAAATCGAATAAACACAATTTTGTGATACCCGGACAAGCCTCCACATTTCTTCTTTTTTCACATTAGGAATCTTCCTCCAAGAGACATAAGTAAGGGGTACCAAATGACCATCCCTTGAGACTTTTCCTAGGAAGTGGCTTAGCAGAGAAACCTTGGGGCCTACTGGCTGCCCCAACTTGTTGATGGGGATAACTACCGGCTCACCATTAAGTGAATCCAATAAGTTGTGGTAACGTGGAACTCGAGTCTTCTTCTTATCATTGTGTTTCTGTGTAGACCTTTGTGTCTCATAAGGCTCATTCTGGCTTGCTGAAGGCTGGTTCTGACCTGCTGAGGGATGTTTGGGCTGTCGATGGTCGTGATCTGAATGATTCTCACATTCTTGGCTTGGACTGTTGGTCACAGGGCCAAGAGCATAGCTGCCTGCAGCTTCACCACCCCTCACGGATTGTGCAGGTGACAAACGTGATTGTCCTGCAAAGAAGGGCATCAAACATAAAAATAGGGTAATTAATTAATATTAGTGATCGGAATAACAGAAACAAGATTCCAATTAGGTGCAAGAACACATCTAAGAGACTGACCAAGAAAACTAGCACTGAACTTAATGTACATTCATGAGATCCAACATATCAATAAGGATCTTTAACGTTGTCATTGTTAGTGTCTGTAGTTCTTCTTGCGCTCAAAAACTTTAATAATCAACAAGACAGAAGACATAAATATAAACATCTCCTACAAAGAAAACTCATCTACAATCTAATGAAGACCTGCAGCCAAACTAATGATCATGTGCTTAAAAATTATCAGTTAGCCTGGTTTGTTTAGGATCATGTGCTTCATTGGAATGATCACTGCTCACTGCAGGCTATTAGGGTTGTATGCAGCTGGGACAGATAACCACAGGGTTCATGAGAAACCAAGGACCAAGATCAGTCACACTTCATGGTGCAATCTGCATGCACTAAGAGCAAACATCCTACCAAAGAAGAACATATGGTTCGGATCTTTCAGATAAAATCTACCAAGCATAAGCAACTAGCATGAAGGTAGAGAATCTGTATGCCAAACCAGTAAAAAAAAAACCCATCTATAAGCATTGCACACTGAAAGAGCCCTTAAGGGAGATAAGAATTTAGACACTATAGTTTAGCCGATTATCACATTACCAGTATCTTCTACAGCCTGAGCTTGAGGGGGTTGCATCTGGCTGGTGTTATGTTCAGTCTGCTGCACACAATTGGGTTGTCCCCCCCACAAGTGGATCTGTTGGGGCTCAGCATGACTGGCACTGTCAATAATTGGCCTCACTAGGCTGCTAGGTACACCTTTATTGCTCTTTAAGGCTAGACCCATAAGAGGTAATGAGCATGGTAAAAAACAAAGATATATAAATTAGACATGTTAATCTTATGTAAAACAATAGCAATAAACAACTCTTGAATACAAATATGAAAGATGGCACATAATATACCAGCACTAGCTCCATAAGTGCCTGGCTGCAACTTGGAGAAGTGCAGGGAATTATAGCTAGGCTGAGGCTGCTCCAACTGATGAGGATGGCCATTTATGGACTGCTGCAACTGAGATATCTGTGACCAGATAGTTCTATGCGGAGGCTTCTGCAATTGATCAGGATGGTAGCAGCTGGACGGAAAATGTGTAAGCTCATGTTGTCTTTGTCTCATTGAAAAGTCTGTGAGAGAAAGTAGCATGAATATCTCACAAAAGGAAACAAAAACATTATGAGTAAATAAATTTCGTAACCAAATCATCAGAAGTTAGCCCTTGTGAGACAAGAAAGAAACATAACCTGGAGATCTAACTGAAGGTATAAGTACATTAACAAGGGAAAGACAATTCAAAGCCCTACCATTGGCATTAGATTGGCTAAGTGGCTAGTAATATATATGAAATTGATTGTTAAACACTCGAACCTATTTTGGCTACACAAACCATAAAATTCAATGGGATATTCAGCTAGAAATCTCAATCTAATAGCAACAATTACAAATAATCAGTCATTAAATGCACTTGCCATCAGACATCTGGTGGTGGTAGAGTGTTGGACTCTTAGTTCCACTGACTAGGATTCGATCCCTAACAGCCTCAAGTACCAAAAAATCATTAAATGCACTTTTTTTCAATAATTTTGCAATTAACAAAACATAAGAGAAATGGATTATAATTATGGCAGCCAACTTTACATAGGAAAGAAATTATATACAGAAATCATAAAAGCTAACAGAGAGAGGGGAGAACCATACTGCTAATTCCCCGTGAGGGTTTGCTGTACAAGCCTGCTTCTCTCCAGTACTTCAGGAATATCTTCTTCACACGCTTGATTAGATAAAATGTATAATCTCCCTTCTTTGAGAATTTGTAACAATTCTCCCAAATTTGTTTTACATCCATATATACATCCTCTGAATTCATGTACTTAACTCCATTCCTTAGATTGCTCCAAATTATACCAAAATCCATAGGTGAATCTATGAAATTTACATAATTTTGCTTCCAACCACACCCGAACCAAGGAGTAGAAAGAAATTATCAATGTCAAACTTTGTTATGAGACAGCAATCTTGTATTATATATTTGCATGAGAATTATCTAAAATAATCTAGCAGATAACATCTATAACCTTTTAGTAAGCATAATTAAACACTTACAGGTAGTCCAAAAGCAATAGGGTCAAATGGGACATTGAAAGGTTGAGCCTCATCCATTTTCATAACCTTCTTTATCACCTAAGCAAACAACAGCGATTGAACATGACAGTGAAATACCCAGCAATGTATGAACTATCTTTTAAATCAAACTGAGGAACAAAGGTAATGTTACATGTACCATTAAGGCCAGCTCCAATTCCTTTTTACTGTATCGTGACTTAACCTTTGAACTCCTGGCTTCATTCAAGGAGTGGCTAATTTTTTGCTTCCCTCTCTTGAGTGTCCAATCAATGGATGGTTGCAAACTAAAATCTTCATCACTCCCACTTGATGAAGAAGAAGTGTTGTTACTTGCAGACTCATCATCATCATCAGAGTCAGAGTCAGAGTCATCTACTCCATAATTAACATTAGCATTTTGATAAACAAAATCCATAAAAGCTTCTTCTTTGCTGTTCATTTCTGCTTCAATTTCTTCAAAGACTTTAATCTATAAAGAAATAAGAGCTACAATAAATAATGAATATACATTTTTAGGGAAAAAAAAAGTTACTACCTAGTAGCATAAGTTGAGTGCATTTCTGTACTAATTACAGGTAAATTAACAAATAAAGAAAGCTCTAACCTCCTAATCCCTGAACTTAGAGACATGAAATACAATTTCAAACAATATTGTTTGTAGATACGTAACATCAAATAAAATTGAAATTTAAACTCAATTCTACACCCTTTGAAATGGAGGAATAAATCAAAAACGAAAAGACTAACCAAAGGGGGGAAAATGTAAGGCAATGATGCGGCTACCGCAAGAGGGAAGAAAGAGTTGTTACCTATAGCCAATGGCGCGAGCCAAAAATCAAGTCGAACGATTCTGCAGTTGATCGGATTCGACTGTTTGGCTCGAAATCAGAAGTGTTACTAAACCTCCCTAAAAAAAGTGTCGTTGGCTGAAACTTTGTCGCAGCTATAAGCTTATTGTTGCCCTTGCCCCTCTAATTTTCTCAATTTTTTAATTTAGCCCCGATACAAGTAAAATATAATTCAATTTGACCCATAAATATTCGAGTTTCTGCCTAAACTAGTACACTTGTTTTGGAAATGTAAATAAAACATTTTTTGAAGGAACATTATAAAATAAACTTTTTAAACATTTTTTAAATTTACCCTGTAAAGTTTACATTATGGAATAAATTTGATGATATCCAGTGTAAAAAGCATTTTCCAAATAGATTCCCACACCAATCAAGATTTGCTAATGTTTATCCATATCGCCGTACAAGTTTCATTTTATTCAACTGAGTCACGATTATTAATTAATACATAAAAAAGACTTGAAGAATATTTACTTCAATTGAATTTTTATCACCTAATCTAAAATGAAAAAATTTAGATTGCTCAACAAGTCAGAAGTTATGTCATTGGCTCTTTAATTACGTTTATTTTACACAAAAGAAAAGATGGTTAACATATACTATATACCAAAAGGTTGCACATTTAAGGGATTGAACGGCTACTCCACCACAAGATCAAAACATCAATGGAAAAATTATAATTAGAAGGCATTTTGCTAAAATGCTTCCATAATCATTTAAACAATAATATACAAGTTGCGATTCTAAAATCATCTCAATTCATACTGCATGCAATGATTCATTGTCTTGAAAGTTCGACACAAGAAAAATATAGCCTAATTAGAATCTGCATCAAGCCGCGTCTGACAAAATGGTGGTGAAGACCATTAAGCATCATCCCTCTGGGTCTTTAGCCTGAAAAAGAAAATCCAGCAAAAGATGTGTTAAGTTATCGGCAAAACTGCATATATACAAAAGTAAAGCCCTGATGCATTGCTAGACTGACAAAAATGTAAAAGATTTCGGACGGCCAACATGCAATGATCAAAAGCACGGTTTGCTTATGCCATTCAGAAGTTGATAAAAGAGAGACTCAACAGATTAGCAACAGGCTATAGCATCCATGAAAGGCAAAAACATGTATGATCTTGAAGATTTTCACAGGTTTTCTGATTTCATAACCACTCATCCACTTACAATGAAATCAAGAAAACTCACTATGCATATTCAAGAAAACCCATTCCTCAACCACTGATTAAGATCACATTACATTCTCGTGCCTTATTTATCCAATGAAGTTCCAAAAATGCTAAGCAAGGTCCCCTCTGATGGTTTCCACCATATTCTTTCTCTTTGGCCTTCATCCCCTCATCTCACATGATCTCCTCCATACGTCGTAGGATTGTGTATAGAATATAGACCTTAATCTCACATGGGACAAAAAGTCCAAACCACCTTGACATATTTCCATGGGACAAAAAGTTTCAAAACGGCTTCCCACTGTCATGCTTGCAAGTTCCATCATATGTGCTTAATCATATTAAATAAACAAATTACTATGGATACTTTTCAACAGTTTGGACATGGTTTTTTTTTTTTGGCCTAAGGACATGGTTAATTATTGAGATATGGTCTCTGGTTTTTTGTTAATTTCCCATCAATCTACTATGGATACTTTTCAAAATATACATATGGCCACCAAATACTTGCCTAGAAAGCTTAGAAACCCTACATGATTAGCCCCTTGCTTTTGAGACTGACTTGGCCACAACAGAATGTTTTATCAAAAGTTGGAAGCACTTGGTGAATATGTCCAATAAAAGGTCACTCTTAATTAAGTGCAAGGCAAATAAGGAGAAAAAGAAACCTTCGAAGAAAAAAGAAAGTCAACTCATTGAATCTGCATGACTTGATGATGACGAATGTTGCTGCTTTGAGTACCAGGAGGTTTATGAGTACCATGAAATAGTTTGATATCAGCAGTTCAGCACAACAGTATGAAATAAGAAAGCAATCAAATATCATTAAACCCAGGCATACCAGAAAATTACCTGTTCAAAACCCAAATTTTGTGAAGATCCACCAATCTTCTCAAGAAACTTTTCCATGCTTGAAGTCATTCTAGCTATTTGGGTTTCCAAACGCGCATATTTTTCCTCCATGGCCTCCATTTTGACTACCATCTTCTGCACCTCCTCATTTGCTGACTTTTTGGCCTCATAAGCCATAACCATGAGGTCATTACGACTAGGTCTTGGGCCAAAAACATCAGAACGTGTGGTGCCCAATCCATAGGTTAAAATGCGGTTGCGTTTTTCTTTTCCAATAACTCGAAACAAGGTGTCCTTTGAATCATCACTACATTGTGCATCGTCCTGCTTCTTAGCTGCTTGTTCCCGGATTTTAGACTGCAACGATGATACAAAATTTATCAATGAGTGGAGAGATATACACATAATAAAAAAAAAAGCAATAACGAAGGTACAGTTAAATTAATTATACATACAATAAACTCTGCGGCTTTTTCATCAACAGGCTGCCCATTCTTGCGTGTATGTGTTAATACATAAAGCTCAGCTCTAGTTGGCTCCTTCCCATCAGGCCTATTTTTTTGCTATTTCCACAGCAATAGCAATAACTTCTTTCAATATCGCTTTAAAAACTGCTTATGCAACATGTATGTAACAATAATTATATAAATATGAAAAAATTACCGCCTCTTCACGTATCCGTGCATAACTTTTGGTGCCCGATGTATGCACAGCTTTCGACTTTAAACGGTTAGCCCTATTTGTAGCACAACGCTTCTACAAATGACATAGATAGACAGCATTTTTTCCATATTTTAATGTTAGAGAAGAAAATGTTGAGCTATCAACAAACATTGCACCAGAATAGAGGAATTTAAATATGCAATTGCAGCTCAGCATGTACCTTTGTCTCATCAGAGTTCCAATATTCGATAAGGCTTGGCCACTGCTCAGGAACAACCCTTGGATCTTTCACCTTCAAGCGCTCTTCATCTGTGTTAAGAGTATCATAATATGTTGCCTTCAAATCTGCTTTCCAGTCCCTCCATTTTGTAGCAACAGACTGCAGGACCCAAGCCTTGCCAATTGGGTCAATGTCAAACTTTGTCTATGGCACATACAGGAGGCAAAATGTCACTAAAAATAGAAAGCAATAAGACACAAAAGGAAAGAGTAATTGTTTTTATCATGCCTGAACATATTCCCACATATCCTCTTTGTAAGAATCTGGCATTGCCCTCCAGTGAACAAAGTTTAGGGGTGCCCTGTGTCCATTCCGTGCTACGGTGCCTAGAAAGCTGCTGAGCTTGGATGCCTCAGGACCAACAGGCTGTCCAAACTTGTTGAAATGGACAAATATACGCTCACCATCTGCAAGGTCGTTCAAGAAGAGGCAGCGAGTGGGACCTCTTCCTCTCTTCTTCCTTTTTAGACGATCCGGCGTTTGATGTTGCTCGTCCTGGCTCTGTGGTATCTGCTTAGACTGGACTTCAGTGGGGCCCAACTGACTTGGAATTTCTTGATGGGTTTTGTTGGTTGTGGGGCCGGCAGAGTACCTTAGGGCACAATTAATACCCCTCAATGCAGAATCTGTAAGGGACATGTTCGATTGTTCTACAAATAAGGCAAAAAGGTGTCAAAAACAAATGCTAGCCACATGGAATGAAAAGCTACAAAAAAGAAGTTGCATCAAGACTGAAATTATTGATGCACTTGCACATAGAGGAAAACAAACTACAGGCTCACACATTGCATACGCAACATAACTCATAGCTAATGCAATTCCACAAGTAACTAAAGCCTATTTGGCTATTTCTGATAATCATGTTTATTTCATAACCACTTCTCTCTTGATGCTGATGGCTAAATTATCAAATTGAAAAAGATATCAGATCAGCTATATGTATTGTATATAAACACAAGGATAAGTAGATAGTTCATATACCATGTTACCAAGAAATTGAATAGAGGCATTACCAATATCTACTCTATTTTGTAGCTGGGATGACTGAGGCGCATAATGACTTGTCTGTGGCTGTAGTTGATGTGGTTCACTAGATTCACCATCACTCAATGGGAACTGTTGTCGATGTGATTGGCCAGGAGCGACAACCATGGGATCCACAGGACCCAAAGGCACATATCCACTGCCCCTTGTAAAATCTGCTTGAGATGGTAAGTTCAAGTGTCCTAGCAAAGTAAAGGACAAACTGGAGATAATCACAAAAGAAGTCCCTCTAAACAATATTATATATCTTCGTTTCGAATGTGATTGCAAAAAATTGTGCAGATACTTTGGGGCAAAACTTGTGGGTATATAGAGACAAATGAATGAAGAAATTAAATATTGAAGTAACGCAAAAAAAAATGGATGCCTAAACTTAGAACCTGAAATGATGGATGATTAAAATAGCATAACAAAGAAACACTAAAGAACATAATGTCCAGAAAAAAGCTAAGTGGGAAGCACACATATCATTCAGAATATGAACTGCTTTACTGACTTACCACCATCTGCAACATCCTGCAATTGAGATGGTTGTAGTGGGCTAATGCTCTGCTGGTGCTGCTGCAGACTGAATGGCTGTTTGTGGCTAAGTTGGGGATGCTGTGACTGGGAATGGCTTGCTGGCCCACCATATATGGAGGATGCAGGTCCTACAGATGTATGCCTTTTGTGTTTCGAGGTAGATGCATCATTTTTGTGTGTCTGAGCTATGTCCGTAGGAGGCTGAAAATATGAATATCCTGAAGTAAAAATTGGAAAGAGAGAGAGAATGAGAAAAGGAGATACAAAAATAGCTACATGATAGTCACAAAATAAAGCCAGCTAGATTAACACCAAGTGTGTGGTCAAAAAAAAGATTAACACCAAGTATATAGACTAACGAATGAACAAACTAAATCTCAAAGTAATGCAGAAAAACAAAGTTATGAACTCAGGTAATTATGGATTATCAAATCACAGAACATATAATTATTGAGAAGGGAATGTCCACATTACAATCTCAAAGGCAATTCAAAGATAATTGACGAACTACTGTGCTCACTTACCACCATCTGCAACAGCTGGCAATCGAGAGGATTGTAGCTGGCTTATGTTCTGCTGCTGTTGCTGCTGCAGACCATATGGCTGCTGATGGATTAACTGGGGGTGTTGTGAGTGGGAATGACTGGGTGCCCCACCATATACTGAACTTGCAGGGCCCATAGATGCATTGTTTTTGTGTTTCGAGGAAGATCCATGCTTTTTGTGTTTTGGGGCTATGTCTTTAGGTGGCTGAAAATGCGAATATCCTGCATAGCATATTCATTACTGGGTGAGAGAGATAAATGGATAAAGCTCCATGGTAGTTGCCATATATGGCAGACAGATTTAGATCAACAGCATAATGCGTAGATCCATTCAAACTATTGGTGCAAAATGGTGTGAGATACACCGAAGACCATACTACATGTGACAAAATCATTGAGATCTATCTATAACATCGAATATAGAAGGAAAGAAAAACATAAGCAAATGTGAGGGATGGTAAATGACTTCGCTAAATACTAAACTTACCATATTTTTGCAAAAATCAAAACACCATTCTCAATTTCCTATTCCTCCTGTAGTATGCAAAAGATTGAAAGAAAACATTTACAGGACTCACATGACTTTTTAATTTACAAACTTTCCCTTGATGATAAAGGTACGAGTCTTTCAAAAAAATAGGGAAATACAGTGGAAAGTCAAGATAGAGCACGACACAGGCACTCATCCAAGTAAGAATTGATAGAATTGATGAATATATTACCTGCACTATTACAGCCCGTACGAGCTTGTAATTGGGAGAATTGAGGCTGGTTGATGCTTGGTTGGGGCTGCTGTGATTGACTAGGCTGATAATAACTCACTTGGGGTAACTGAGATAACTGTGGCCATGCAGTGCTTGGTGGAGGTTGCTGAAATGGATAAGGTTGGTTATAGCTTAATGGGGGCACGTACTGATAGGGCTGATAGGAACCCAATCTATCCTGCTGTATCTGATTGACACCATCTACTGCATGGCTACCTGGATAGAAGGCCTCAGGTCTGCCATCCTTTGTGGCATAGTCAGTCGTAGATGGTCCATATAAATTTCCCACTGAATGAAAATCCATGAACAAAAGTCAATCATGAATACCTAAACAAATAATATCCTCAAAATGTATTTATGCAAGCAATATAGTAAATACATACCATTAGTCTTTCTCGATTGTTCAGTGCTCAAGCCAGCTGCTGTCCAGTACTTCATGAACTTTTTCTTCACTAGTTTCATTAAATATACGATATATTCTCCCTTCTTGCAGCACTTCAAGCAGTTTTCCCAAATGTATTGTGCATCGTTAAACACATCTCCTGAGTTCATGTACTTTATGCCATTTTCTAAATTACTGCATATCGTACCAAAATCCATCGGTGTATCTATTACACTATAATAATCCTGTTCCAGTACACCACAATCAAAAGGGGGGGAGAATGGGGAGGAAGAGAGTCATTGGCAATAATCAATACAATGGATCAGAGTAAACAAAGTAATTGATGTAAGTTCACATGTATTTAGAGATGCCCAAAGGTGCCATGCGGAATATCACAAATGATAGCCATGTAATTAAATCTTTTTGTTTTTTATACTTGAAGTTACATGACTAAATATTTATGAAACCAATCTTGCATATTATTTTTAATGATAGCTTAGGCAGAATAACAAAACCTAAATATAAGTGGACAAAGGACTTGAATTTCAGCTAGAACCATGGGTTGACTCTGATCTCCATAACATCACAAACATAGATTCAATTCAACCCAGAGTCAAACAATATTGAAAGATAAATCAGGCGATGCAATCATCAATTATATAGGATAGGAACAACCGAACAATGCAATATACACTTACAGGTTTTCCCATAGCAACAGGGTCTGCAGGAACATTGAATGGTCGAGCCTCATCCATTTTCATAATTTTCGTAATCACCTAATAAGTTGAGAAAATTATAAACAACAAAAGGTATAAATGCAGTAAATCTTTCAAAACATTTGTGACACCAACCCAGCACATTGTTCCATTGGAAATTTGAAAGAACCTTTTCTTTCCTTCTCAGGCATCATCACGCAATGCCTAAAAGTTAGTTGTTGATAAGGATTCACAGCATACCTCCAATGCAGCTTTCAGCTCTTTCTTATTGTAGTGAGAATCTTGCTGAGGAATCTGAGGCATCTTAAATTCATTTTGCTTTTGACTGGAAGAACGCAATATCCTAGACGACGTAACATCCTCATCCCTCCCTTTCTTTGGCAATTTACTTGCTTGCTGCTTTCCATTACCATGCCCTTTTGTCGATTTCCTTGATCTTCGATCAACTGATGATGAGTCATCAGAGCTATTTTCTCCAGCATTGAATGACTCATCACTGTCACTTGAAGAGGGTGATGAAGGTGGACTACTCTTGGCACCATCAGAGACACAGTTTTTTTTATCTGCTACCCCCAAATCATTTGAGTCTGCGGAGACAGATTTTTCTTTGTTGTTTTGGTGAATGAAATTTAAAAATGCTTCCTCAGTTTGGTTCTCTGCAGTTTCATTTTGGGCCACTGAAGCTGCTTTTTTGGCTGGGGGTTTTCTGGCTGGTGGTTTTCTGCATGCTCGTTTTCGCTTAGTCCTCATTCTGTTTCAACTACTTCAAAGGCTTCGAACTCTTTTCACTTCAAGGATTGCTTGAAATTACACTCGTGATTGTACACTAAAAACGATTATAACAATAAAATCAGCAACATAATAGGAAATATGTCCAGAAGACCAAATGGAAAAGCTAAAGAAAATTTTGATCAAGATTATATATATATTGTAAACCACTAAACCCTAAAACTCCAAAAAAACAAAATCCATTCACTAAGAAGCGATAATCTGCGATCTTCAAAACTTCAACCTATGAGAAAACTAAGAATTTGAGTGATCTAAGCGGTTGTAAAATTTCACATCGAAATGAGAGAAAGAGAGTTTACCTTTGTCTATGAAATGCGAGTGAAGTGGAGGACGGAGGTTGGGGCAAAAGTTTTGGGGGAAACCATTGGTCTTGAAGTGGGAGCGGAAGTAGAGGTAGAATCCGACTTGCTAAAGGGGACGATCATAGATTCATGGCGCCGCGAAAAGTAGAATAAACGAGGAAACCTACATGAGATTTCAGCGACAGTTTCAGATATATTCCCATGCCGATAAAGGGAAAATGGGACAAAAATCTGACGGCCAGGATTAATTGTATTGTTTTGACGTGATTTCCCTTTTCACTGACAATTTGCCAATTTGGCATAACCCACGCTTTGGTTGGAGAGAGGGCAACGAAAGAAAATAACAGTAACTTTACTCGAAAGTCGAAATTCGAAACTCGAGTATTAAAAAATTACAAATAGTAGTAATTTTTTAGATTAATTAAGAATTAATACTACAAATTTCTACCCCATTTTATTACTAGCTTGATAAATAAATATGGTGAACTTTTTTAGGTAGGGGGGACTGTTTCCCCTATAGGCCTGTAGACCTTTTAATCCTTTGTCTTAATAGTAATCATTTTTTCTTTTTTTCTTTTTTTCCTTTTCGGCCAGTCATAGACATGAATTTCTTTTTATTTTTGGCACAAGACGTGAATTTGTGACAATTATCTTGTCAGCAATTGCAGGAATTAGTGACAAACTGACAAATGGCTCTCCTACTCATAAACAACAGAAGTCATCGTGCATATTCCCGAGAAATGGCTTCATATCTCAAAAAACTGAAGAAGTATCCTACAATTCAAGACTTGATTATGTTCACACATTTACTTTTGGGCTGATTTTGTTTTGGGACGAAGCAATAGAAGTGAGAGTGTTGTATTGTTTGAACAAAAAAAGTAAGAGTGTTTTTTTTTTTTGCTACATAGAGACTAAAGAGAGTGTTGTATTGAAATACTAATCAGTATAATCTGTCTCTATTCCTTATTTTTCTGGACAATTTGATCTGTCTCTAAGCTACTAGTAATATATGCCAATTCATTTTATTGTTAACAATTTCACATTTATAATGTTCATTGTTTAGGATCGAACTCAATATTTTTTTTTTTAATCAACAAAAGATCTTCCATTCATTAATATCGAGAAACAAACCAAATACAGAATGTTTCAGATACAAAGAACAAAACAGTAAATCATGTTAGAAAATTATATAACATTAGTCTCATTAGTCATTTCTGCACTTGTCAGCTTTTTATTTTAGCCAATGATTAGATTATCCGGTGCCCAAGCCACCCAAAAAATCTTCAATTGTTCAAAGGAAACAAAAATTGTTCAAGGGAAACAGAGAAGCAATTAAAAGATGGTGCAGATCAGAATCACTTGCTTAAATTGCTTATATAAGTTGACGAGACTTCGAAATGCTTCGGGGTTCGCCGTGGGGCATATGAACTTCTGAAGTGTTGGGGGAAGCAAGATGAACTAACAAGAAGCGAGAGTAAGGAATTAGCAACGAACTTCCTCTATTGATAAATATAGATGCTATTCCTAATTATTATTAATATAATATAATAATTAAGGAAAGGGACCCTAAAAAAATATAGTTAAGGAAAAGCTATAGCCTCAAGCCGTTTAATTAGCAAATACAGTACTTATGTATTATCCAGTAGCAGTATATTATAAATAAATAAGACTAAGATCGTAAGATCAATCATCAAGTACAATAGCATGAATCCATTTGAAGCAAAATAAATACTACTACAAATTTGCGTATGGTCCAAAACAATATTACGTACAAAAACAATATAACTTGCTAGAAAGCTTAATTAATTAATTCAAGACTATAAGGGATAATCCCAAATTCGTGGCTACATGATTCAACTTGTACCAGAAGGTTCCTTTTGCCTCATGCTTGGAGTATAGGAAATCTGTCTCTTATTAAGTACTAGAATTTTAGAAAATGTCAAATTTGATGGTTTATTATTTGACATTATTTTATATATTTACTTACATGCTTTATCATTGACGTCAAGCAATAGTGTTGAAAATGATAAAATATAAAATAACAGCACATGTTTGGGCAATATTTAGCCAATTCATTAGAGTTGATCATGTCAAATTTTCAATGTGCTGTTAATTAAAAGGAAAGTCCGTGGAAACAAGAATTATTCAAGCAACTATATGTACCTAACCCCTTTTATAATTAGCAGCCAGCTGCCATTTTTAAACTCCCACATTTCATCTGTCTCAGTTCTACACGCCAAGAGAGACTTTGATCAATCTTGTGAATTTCTTGATTTTTTTCCAGCCATGTCGGAAGCATCAAATTTGAGGCCAAGGCCTGTAATTTCCAAGCAACAATCTCAATCGGAAGCCCCAACAACAAGCAGCAGCAGCATTAGCATCAACCGTGAGGCTGAAACGCCTAAATCTCCATCAAGGCCACCGACTCTGTCTCAACGCGCCATTTCGCAAACCTTGACGAGCACGGCAAACTTGGCCAACCTTCTTCCTACAGGCACGCTCCTAGCCTTCCAACTCCTAATGCCAATCTTCACCAACAACGGTTCGTGTGATTCCGCCACGCGCCCTATGACTCTCATCCTCCTCCTCCTCCTTGCTCTGTCTTGCTTCCTCGCTTCCTTCACCGATAGCGTCAAGGCATCCGACGGACAAGTTTATTATGGTTTCGCAACGTTCAAAGGAATGTTCTTGTTTGACTATCCTGATCCGTCGGGCTCTGGGTTGCCTGATTTGAGCAAGTATAGAATCAGGTTCATTGATGGAGTTCATGCAGTTGTGTCTGTGCTTGTGTTTGGTGCTATTGCTTTGAGAGACAAGAATGTTTTGAACTGTTTCTATCCAATGCCTGAACATGGAACTCAGGAGGTTTTGAACATTGCTCCCGTCGGAATTGGGCTTATTTGCAGTTTGTTGTTCGTGGTGTTTCCAACTAGAAGGCATGGAATTGGCTATCCGATCACATCTGGCAAATAGTTATATATTCATTATAATTAATTTGTTCATCATTTCGTTTCTCTCTAGTTTATTAATTAATATGTTAATTTTACATTAATGTTAATTTACAGTATTTTCTTCCAGGATAGAGTGCCACACCACATGCCTCAAATCAAAGTCAAGCATTGTGTTTATTTGGTCAATAGAATAAATTAGACACGTTAAATAAGTTTTGACCTTACCTTTTGGGTACAAATTTTGATTTTGCTTTCACCTTGCTGTTTTTCTTGCCAGAAAAATACCAATTTTTTATTAGTAACGGAAAATGTGAAAAACTATTACAAAGTACTTTACCAAAAGGTAAGGACATTTCCACGATTAACATAAAATAATTGCTCCCAATTACTATTTATGTTATTCTTATTTTTTTGTTTACTTGTATTTTTTTTAAGGGTAATTATTTGATACACCGGCGGTGTAAATTTTGGACTCCACAAGCGGGTTGTGGAGTTGACACATGTCCATTTTCTGAATTAATTAAGTTTTAAATGTTTCAATCTAGTCCCTAGGGACACATGTCACCCTTTAAGACCCGCTTGTGTAGTCTGCTAAACTCCACCGCCGGTGTATCATATATAAACCCTTTTTTTAATACTCTAATGAATGTGAAATTGTATTTCATGATTAAATTAAGTAAAAAAAAAAAAAGGCAAGGAGCCAAGCCAAGGAGGAAAATTTTCCTACAAGTACTATACTAATTTTGACCTTATCCTCAAATTGTAATAGAGTTTTATTAGGCTGAAGTGAAGGGTGGTAGAAATAGAATAAGTTGAAACAGTCAAGTACTTCAATGGTTTACGCGAGGCTCTAGCTTAGCTTGAAATTTGCAAGTTTAGTGGACATTGTGAGTTTGATTCATGCATATAAGTAGAAAACTGAACTCAAAATTAATCTAATATACTAATTAATCAGAAGAAATTAACAAAAACCATATAGGCGAAGAGAATGTCTAACAGCGCCAAGGAGCAAAGATCCCAAGAGGGAGAAAGCCAATGGCAGAAGAAAGATGTGCTTGAAGGGCTACCATTAGAAAGCAGCCCTTACTTGAAATACCATGATTTAGAGGATTACAAGCGCCAGGCCTACGGCACTGAAGGACACCTTCAAGTTCAGGAGAAGCGCGGCGCAGGTGCCAGCACCGATGCCCCTACACTCTCTGCCTCCGGGACAACGCTGCCCGAAACTAAAAATGCCACCACCAATTGATCAGCCTTTAGTTTTTTAATTAATCATGTTCATCTCATTTAATAATCTAAGTTTCAATTTTATATTTCAATGATACTATATATATGCTTGTAGATTTCCATTGTAATGTAGTAGATTACAATTACAGCAATTGTAATTAATAAGATTATTATTATCATCATTTTGTTCCTTTTCAATTCTATGATAGTAGTATTTGATTTGATATGATTACATGCAAGTTGCAGATTTGCAATCTCATGTTTTTTGTGTTTAATGATAATATTGCTCAATTCATCTACAATGAATGATTCTACAAAATGAATAATAAACACAGATCTATTACTCTATCAGAAGGATATTTTTTTGTATGAAAAAGGAAAAAGAGAGGTGTGGAGGATCAGAAACTTGAATTTCATACCACATTGACTGGTCTAAATCTGCCACTTAGATTCCATGGCCTTACATGGCAGATGAATGTGGTCCCGACACCAACACTTGGCTACTTGCATGGCTCATGTAGTTCCATGGCATCTTACTTATGTTCTTCGTTTTTCGCAGATATTATTTCTTTCATAGTTCCAAATTCCAAAACTGGTGAATTAAACTTCACTTTCTGGGTTCAATAGATTCATTATGTCTCTTCTCTCTTTGAACTTGAGTCCTTTCCTTTCACCGCCACAAAACCATCTCAAATTCAGCTTCAAACCTCACCTCTCCAGACCCAAATTTTCTTCACAACCAAAGTTCCGTTTTCTGCCAAAAGTCAAGGCTGCTCGCCAGAATTCTGATCTTCCCTCTGCCCCTCCGGCGAAACCCAGATGGGAAAATGTGATATCTACTGCTGCAAGCTTGTATCCTCTGTATGTGACGGTTGGTGGTATTGTGGCTTGCTTGAAACCGTCTGCGTTTGCTTGGTTTGTGAAGAGAGGACCTGCTTCATATAGCTTGTCACTTGGACTGATTATGTTGGCCATGGGTCTCACTTTGGAACTCAAAGACTTGCTCAATTTGTTCATCCAAAGGCCTATCTCTGTGAGTTTTCATTCAAGAACAATGATGGTTTTTGTTTACTAGTAATTTATTTCTATAGTGAAAATTGAGAAGGTATACTCCATTTTTCACCTGAGTTATGTATAGAACATTATTTGAATTTAGCCGGAATTTGGGTACAAATGCTCTCTTGGAAACAATTTGGAAGTGATTATGGCTGGGATTTGGATTTCATCTTTTAGCATTTTGGATGTGTTGTTATGTGAGTCTTGTTCTATAATTGGGATTTTGTTCTAAAAATGTGAGAATGATATCTTTAGAGAAGTAATACCAAATTGAGCAGAGTTTGGGGATCAAGTTTACTTTCTGACATGATCATCATATTGTAATGTACATTGTGGAGAAACTAGTTGCAATGTTTACTACATGTTTTGTATAACCATCTGTCTGCACTCTGTAATATGCCTATTAAGTTGTATTAACTGGAACTATAAATAGTGTACTAGGGAATTGATGGATTGGCTAATGCAAGCATACTTGTCTATAACTATGAAATGGTATGATTTCATCCTATGTGAAGTGCCAGATGTTTCAGCTTTTAACTTATTACTACGAGCACAGGTTAATCTTGTTTATAACATAATTACTGCCAAGGTCTGAACATCACATTTGCTTTCTTGTTCCTGCTTTTATCAGATTCTATTTGGATGTGTTGCTCAGTACACTATCATGCCAACTTTTGGGTTCCTTATAAGCAAAACTTTGGGGCTTTCACCATCTCTTTCTGTTGGTTTGATTTTACTTGCTTGTTGCCCTGGAGGCGCTGCATCGAATGTGGTAAGAGTTTCTTTAGCCATGGTGTTCATTTCCTCAGCTATAAATTTAAACTCTATAGCAAGACCTTTTTGTAGAGATTGTGCATTTTAAAGATGCTTATTCTTCTTGGAATAGACATTTAACAGAGTTTATTTATTGGAGCATCCAAATAAGTTGCTTTGTTCTTTTTTCGAAAGATACATTCATTTTATTTGCTGAAATAGTGTTACAGGTGACGTTGATTGCTCGTGGGGATGTTCCACTATCAACTGTGATGACTGTTTGCACTACTCTTGGAGCAGTAATTCTCACTCCTATTTTGACTATGATACTGGCAGGAACTTATGTTCCTGTGGATGCTGTTGGACTTTCCATCAGTACGCTACAGGTAGCAAACTCTACACTCGAGTCACGATCCTTTTACATGTCAAAAGGCATTCATTATGTTGTTCCTTCTTTTTGGAACTCATAGTTCTTCCTATGTCTTGTCCAGGTGGTTGTCGCTCCAGTTCTGATAGGTTCTTATATACAGAGCTCATTCCCTGTAGTGGTGAAAAATTTTACACCATTTGCCCCATTATTTGCCGTTTTAGCTTCATCACTACTTGCATGCAGGTTAATGTGTTATTAAATGCTATCTGTTGGATACTTACTTTCTCCCTCTCTTGTATTACCTTCATTTATTCCTCTAACTTTTGGTTTGTTGGATTTATTTCCAGTGTTTTCTCAGAAAATGTTGTTAGAGTTAAGTCCTCAATGGTTAATGCATCTCTGGCTTCTAGTGCCTCTTTAATTGATCGCCTCCAATCAATTTTATCTGGAGAGCTGGGTGTTGTAATACTTTCTGTGTTTTTGTTACATCTTGCTGGTTATTTTGTGGGGTAAGAGTTGTTATTCAGTTTTATTTTCTGACTATGAGTTTTATATGGTGATTACAATGATATTGTGGCCCTTTTTCCTTAATTGGGCTTTCTGCCAGCTTGAACTGCAATTTAAGAACAAAAAAAAGGGGATGTTAAGTCTTCTACTCAATCAACAACATCAATCCCCCTCTTCCTTGAGTTGATTGTACAATTATTGATTGAGTCTTGCTATTTATGAGGTATACAAGCTAAGGAGTTGTTCATCTTCAGGTACTTATCAGCAGCTATTTGTAGATTCAGGGAACCGGAGCGGAGAGCAATTTCAATTGAGGTATATGCAAGTTCGTAGTGATTCTTTAGGGCTGGAAAGCGGCACTGTTAGACATGATCTTAAAGCTATTGCACTCATTATCAGAAATTGTTTGATAAAATCTCAAGTTTCAATTTTTATTATCATTCCTTTCTTATATTAGCACCAAGAGCTTGTTTAGGCATTAACCAGTGCAAGTCTAATATGCATCAAACTTGTTCTGTCTCAGGTTGGCATGCAAAATTCTTCCTTGGGTGTAGTATTAGCAACATCCCATTTCGCTTCCCCGGCGGTGGCATTACCCCCTGCCATGTCCGCGGTGATTATGAATATAATGGGTAGCAGTTTGGGCTTCTTTTGGAGATACATTGATCCTTCTGATCCAAAGACTACTCAGGAACTTGATGATGGTGGAAAGTGAGTAATCAAACTCACTTTTCTTCTTTTTTTTTTTGTATATCTTCAACAAATATATGGTCCAAGCATTTTTTTAATCTACTTAATAAGATGAAAGGCAACACAATGAGAGCTAGCCTTGTCTCATCCCATTATTGATCCTGCTCATCGATTTCGAACTTGAGACCTCTCACATGACATCTCAAGCTCTAACAACTGGCGCGTCCCCTTAGGGACTTTATGTTCTTGAGCATGACCTTTTGATTTGTAGTGAATTTTGGTTTTCGATGGCCTGTTATTTTTTCTTAATCTACCAATGTTTTACTCAAAACTCTGCCTTTTTTGTTGGACGAGTTGATGATGTCCAACATCTGTGATCTGACTGAATTAGATTAAGCTCAGGCACCCATTAGAGAACATAAATAAATAATGAGTCGCTTTAGAGAAGATTTGTTGTATTTGAGTTAACAGTTTAATTCTTTAACTAAAAAGGAATTAAGACAGATAATGTGATTTGAATGTTTCATTAGTTTTGTTAAATAATAAAGTGGCTTCCAGACTGTTAAAAATTGATGGGGTGGACGTTGCTTTCACTGGTTTTTCTATGGATGGAGCGAAAAGGATTGGCTTTGACAGCATAAAATAAGACAAACACAAGCAAATAATGGCAACACCAAGAACAATAATAGTAGCTCCAAAGAAAAAACAGAGCATTAAGGTTCATTTTTGTCTGAAAGAGTTCAGCTGAGAGATTTTTGTTTTGTCTTAATTGAGAAAGTGATGTGTTTTAATTCATTTCAAGAGGTAATTAAATTTAAAACCCAAAAAGCATGCTTTGCAATTCCCAACATTAATTCCTTGGAGTCTTGTCTCATTGTATGATTTATACTCATTTCTACATAAATTGAAACTTTTCTTTCTTGACTTGGTCATCTGACAAGAAAAAAACTCGATACTTCACGTGCGGGTGCGGACATTCCCTTCAATAATGCTTATGAGAATTGAAAATTACCTTCATGTTGTGTAACTTAATATAAAATCTTGGGGGAGTTATCAATGATAGAGCTAAAAATGTCCCTATAATGTAATGATCATATAATAATTTTATTTAAAAATAATTACAAGAAGGGGTGGGAAGACAGGTTCAATCCTACAATCTTACATTACTTCTTTAGCCTTGTTGCCACTACAAACTTATAAAAACCAAAAGAAAATCAGATAAAACCCAACAATTGGTTGATTCAAGTAGTTCAGTTTTTGTGATCTCGTAAGGTTTCGAGTTCAAATTTTATAAATAGAGAAAATCATTGTTCACAAAAAAAAAAATCATAGTTGGGGAACTTAATTACCACGATAAATCGATTAAATTTGAACATAGTTAATCATAGAATTGAGATCTCATGATCTAGAGTATTGATCCACTTAAATGTGTAGAGAAATAAACTTATGCATTGTGAAAAAAATCTATCATCTTATACTTGGAAAGTACTTAAAAGTTAAAACATGTAAACAAAAAAAAAAGGAATAGATTACTTATAAAAAAAAAAAGGAATAGATTAGTTATAGTTGTAATATATTTTACATATTTTCTTTTCTTTCTTTCATTTTTTTTTTTGTTGGAGTCATTGGAGATGATGAAACTATTGTAGGAGAAAAGGATATACCGAGTAAGCATTTTAATTAAGTACTTATAATAGTTGCATGGAGAGGCATGCACTCACTTGTGATAATACAATGTCTTCTTAACATACAAACATACACAAAAATTTAAGGTAATCAATTTAGAAGCCATCGAAATTTGAAAGCCTGCTCTCAATATCATTGTTTCCCATGGCGTTATTTCCAATCTTTCACTTTATATATAAAAAAGCTTATTAATTAGATACCTTCCTCCATTTCAGCTAATTAATACTAATATTAGTAGCTATATAGCTCAGTAAGAGAAGTGAAGAGTTGACTTTTGCTCACCTTTTTCAGGTAAAACACATATATATCATTCTCTAAACTATATACTAGATAGTCATGTCTTTAATTTAAATCTTTTAGCTAATTTACAAGGTTTAAGTCTCTTAATAACTCATATTGTTAATGAATTTCAGCATGTTAGATATTAATATAGCAGCGGATGAAGCTTATAATTACAATAATAATAATGAGCATCGAAAGAAAGTGTTGAAACAAGGAGATGATAATGGCATGTCTCAGTCCATTGATTTGTTTAGAAAGTATCTTCTCTCAAAATCTCAAAACCATAACGTTGGTAAAACCAACAAGGAAGAAGAATCAGAAGTCTTGAAAAAGAAGTCTCCACCACCTCGACCTCTCATTCCTTTAATGCCACCTCCTCAGTTTGCCTGCACCAACTTTGCTAGACCCCTTTCTCTTCTTGAACGAAAATTACTTCCTGCAGGAACAGGGTACGTTATTCAGTTATGGATCTTAATGAAAATTATACAAATATATAATTACCCTTTTTGTACATTATTAATTTGAATATTACTGAAAATGGGATTACCATATTTTTTGTTGTTGATAATTGATAATATATATAGGGGTGAAACTCACCGGGAAACAATTAGTACCTCACCGGGAAAGAATGACTCCTCAAAAGCACAACTTACAATATTCTATGCGGGGGTTATCAACGTTTATGATGATGTTCCAAGTGATAAGGTGCACTACATTTCTAATGTTTGCATTGCATTGCAGCCTTAAGCTTATTGGCTCGAGATTAATCTTTTTAAGATTGAGACGTTACTAAAACCCTCCCGACATATCGAATTGTCAGGATAGAAATTGTGTACCATCTTGACCAATCATTAATTTGTTGGTAGCTTATCATATTAAGATTAGGAAATACCAGTTTAATTAGTATCTTTTGCTTAGCTCTAATGAATCTTGGAACTTTGTTTAATTTGTTATAGGCCCAAGCCATCATGCTTCTTGCAGGAGAGAGCTCTTTGTCAAAGCCTATAGCAAATCATGAAGAGACTAAAACAGAAGCAAAAATTAAAACACCACTTCATCTTCATCGACCAAACATAGAATCGGCCTCTTGCAAGCTACAAGCAACAGGTTGGTAAATAATCAAACACAATTTCCATATACTACCAAGTTTTCGATTTTGTTAAGACATTAATTAATTAGTTAAACCAAGTAAGTATTTGTTTAATGTTAATTAAAGGGTACTTAATTCTACTACATATATTTGTTTTTGAATGTTGACGAGCTATAGTTTTATTTGCCTAATTTCAGATCTTCCAATTGCAAGGAAACTTTCACTCCAGCATTTTATTGAAAAACGTCGTCGCAGGTACATATTCATTCAGCTGTGTTTGTATATGTTTTTCCTCTCTAATTAATTGTTCTTAAATGGGTTTTTATCTTTTTGCAGGATAGTTTGCAATTCTCCCTATGCACCAGCTGCTGCTAAGAAAGACCAAGAGAAGGAAATTAATGAGCTAAAATCAGACAATAATAACAATTCTAAGGAAAATAATAATCACAACATTTCGCTTTCACCATTTCCTTCACGGTTAGGATACTTTTTACCTGTAGCACCTAATACTAATAGAGGTTGCCAGGCTTAGAGTGCTAAAATTAATTAATCAAGCTTCCATACTTTTATCTTTTCTATCATTAGAGAGCAATAGATTAGCTAGTTAGGTACCAATCTTATTTGTAAAATTTTAATCTTAATTAGCAATGTAAACTTGAATTTTGTGCTTCTATAGTTATATATTTATAAACAATTAAGTTGCTAATCATTGTATTTCCAACTATTTTTTTATTTCCCTACTCAATGTTCAAACAAAATTAGTTGAACTTAAAGTAGATCTAAGATAAAAGTGGAAGAACAAGTTTAGATTTAGAAAGGTGTCGAGGAAAAATGATGAATTAGTATTAGGCTTAATTATTGGAAGTGTTATATCACAACAAAAAGAATAGTAAGCTATATATTGATGTAGCTTTAACCCTGAACTTGTAGATATAAGCTATACACAATATTTACATATACAAATCATTTTTCTTTTTTTCTTTTTACTATGAATTATTATATTTTCAACACCCTTCAAACTCGAGAACAGAGATATGTTAAGTTTGAAGATAAGCTCGCAGAAATGATGCAATTCTTAAAATTTTTTTTGCAATTTGTGTTTTAGAAGTATCTCAATTTATCTGGGTTGTTTATACTTTATAGAAAGCATCATTATGGGCAATCTGAATAGCATTATGATTAACCATTGATGAAAGATATTGAATTGAAGTACTCAAACCACCTAAGTTTTTTTTTTTTTTTTTTGAATAAACCACCTAAGTTTAGAAATAGTGTTAGGAAGACCTCAATAATCAATATTTATCCTCAATTCATACATTTAATTAGCCATATGAGAAACTTTATAATTAAATACATTCACATACACAATATTTGCTTATACAAATCATTTTATTTCAACACAATTATCCATTTTTAAATTTTTTTTAAAACAAATTAAAAGNGAAAATTCC
>AWUE01016381.1:0-42971 GCA_001974825.2 Corchorus olitorius
AAAAAAGAAAAGTTTGCTCCTGCAATGTTAGAAATTTAGAATAAAGTTTTCTTTTTCCCTTTCTTTTTCGGCCATTTTTTCCCTTTCTTACATTCACTGCTGCTCCTATATCTCCTGAATTCCGATATCCCAAGTCTTTCTTGGTGATGAAGAATTAGAAAACGGGTTATAGTCTCCTAAACCCTTATTTTCAACTCCTTCAAAACTTTGCTTCTCTTCTCTGGATGAAAAGTAGAAAAAGAAGTCAAATTTTAGGGAAGTGACTTTTTTCCCTTTTGCCCACCAAAAGAGGTGGAGTTTTGTCTTGGGTTTAAGGTGGAATAGAGGTAAGTTTTCGTATATAATAATTTACTCTTATAGAATGAGTTGATTAGCTTTTTAAAACTTTTTAAGTGGTTAGAATACTATTATACCAGTAACTATGGATGAGAGAGGATGTCATATGGTACTTTTATTGTAGAGAGGGAAACAGTTTAGTCCTAAGTGTCTCCATCAAGTGTTTGACAAAATTTATTTGATTGCAAAACCATGCTTTTTCTGAACTATAAGTATGCACCAAATTATGATGATCAATGTTGAAAAGCATGCCTCTGTTATAGTTTTTGGAGTCTTCAAATCT
This sequence comes from Corchorus olitorius, assembly GCA_001974825.2. Taxonomy (NCBI): domain Eukaryota; kingdom Viridiplantae; phylum Streptophyta; class Magnoliopsida; order Malvales; family Malvaceae; genus Corchorus; species Corchorus olitorius. Next base: position 620 of record AWUE01016381.1, read on the forward strand.
ATTGTTTAAGTTTAAAATGATTAAAAGAATTCTAGAAATTAAAAGCAACTTCTGTTAACTTGTGGATGATGACAAGGAGAAGCTTTGATCCCAATAAGAAAGATTAGAGATTGACCTGATCACTTGGTTGCAGCAAGCAAAAATGTTTTATTTGAGTTATTGGTAGCTTATTTATTTTGTTGTCATATTGGGGATTCAACAATCAACAGCGGATCAACAATGTCTAATACCTTTTTACTTCTAATTGAATGAATCTTTTTGTTCTTTTAAATATACTTTCTGTTTAGGAGAGCTAATTATATCCATTTTTTTTAAAAAATTTCCTAAGAAAGAAAGGAAAACAATGCACAACAATGGTGGCTCTGAAGAATCACCTTCTATCCAACTGCCACGGAACCCTAGCCTTAAAAAGGCAGAAAGGCCACCAAAGCTAAAGAAGTTCAAAGCTACATCACTGGATGATCAGCCGTCCACCCCACACTTTCCTGGCCCACTTTTCCCTGCTGTTCGTCGTGTCACGGGTGTTCCTCCGTCATCCAATTGTCATGTCTCCATTGACACAGATGCGTCTACTAAGCACACTAGCAGAAGCAATGTTAGCACTAGTCTTGGTAACGCTGATGCAAATAGCTTGTCAAATAGGGATTGGTTGTATCCTTCTTTTCTTGGGCCTCAAGCTGCAAGGAATAGGGTGGTGACAGTTAAGGCAGCATCCAAGTCACCGAGTCAAGGAAGTGGGGAGCGATTAGTGGGTGACGTGCAGGGTAAGGTGGTTGATGGGTTGCCACAAACGTACACTCCTACTAAGAAGGAGGAAGTGAAGATTATGGCAAGTCAAGTTTCGACATCGACAATGACTCATTTGAGTTCAGTGAGTTCGCCGAGCATGAGGATGATTAGAAGAATAAAATGGAAGAGTCATCTCTTCTTTTCTTTGGTATGGAATCATTTTCTTAAGCAAATTTTATGAAGGTCAAATTATTACTACATGTGAAAGTAAAAGTGTCATTTTTAGTAATGTTGTGAAGCAAAACTAGAAATAGACTGTTAGTTATATTTTATTGGTCTGAGATATTGTTATTATAACTTTTCAACTTTATCTTATTGCAGATTATTTTCAGTTGTATATATCCTGTAAGTTATGTAATTCACCTGCGGAATAAAGTTGCAACGCTAGAGGTATGTGTAATTATATAACTTTGCTGTTAATTATTGTTGATATTAAAATTATTTGTTTGATTATACGTGAAGTCATCTTTAGTTAAAATGAGCAAATAGTTAAATAATGTACAGTCAAACATGATTGTTTCCTGAAATAACAAAATTGGGAACTCTGGTTTTTAATATTCTGGAAATTCAAATGTTTCAACTATTTTTGGCTGGGTTCTTGGTTTCTATTTGTCTTGGGAAGTCAACATTTTTGTAATAAGAATTTCTGATGGTCTTCTATAACATTATTTGTCTAAGAACATTGATTTTGGTTGTTCTTTATCAAATTTTGTAATTAGTGCCCATCTGCTTGCAGAAGGAGAACATTAACCTTCATAGATGGTGTAGTGAAATCAATGTTGTTGGTAACAATGACAATGAAGTTTTGCAGCCTGATGAGTATAGTGCATTTAACTTCTTTGGTAACGCTGATAGCAGAACTGTTGCTTTATATACCGTTGTGTTCACACTTGTTATGCCTTTTATGTTGTATAAATACCTTGATTATATTCCACAAATAAAGAATATCTCGACACGAACACAGCCTAATAAGGAGGAGGTTCCCTTGAAGAAGAGAATTGCATATATGGTGGATGTTTGTTTCTCCGTATATCCATATGCAAAGCTGCTTGCACTTCTTTTTGCAACAATGTTTCTAATAGGATTTGGGGGCTTGGCATTGTATGCGGTCAGTGATGCCAGCCTTGCTGAAGCGCTTTGGCTGTCATGGTCTTTTGTGGCTGACTCCGGAAATCATACTGATTGTGTTGGAATTGGTCCCAGGATAGTTTCTGTCTCTATAAGTGCAGGAGGCATGCTGATATTTGCAATGATGCTTGGGCTTGTCTCAGATTCTATCTCAGAAAAGGTTGATTCACTCCGGAAGGGGAAGAGCGAAGTCATTGAAAAGAACCATATACTAATTCTTGGATGGAGTGAAAAATTGGTAATTATCATGATTATCTTTTCTTCTTAACAAACTGATTTATTAGATAGAATTTTCGGAGACAGTCTCAAAGTGATACGAAATTGCTGTCCTTTAAGAGATAGATGACTGAAGCCAAGGTTTGAGAAATAATCTTCGATATTGTAGGGTTCACTTTTGAAGCAACTAGCAATAGCGAACAAAAGTGTTGGTGGTGGTGTGGTTGTGGTACTTGCAGAAAGAGACAAGGAGGAAATGGAGATGGATATAGCAAAGCTGGAATTTGACTTCATGGGGACATCTTTCATTTGCAGGAGTGGGAGTCCTCTGATACTGGCTGATTTGAAAAAGGTAATTTGACTTCTTTATGATTTAATTCATTTATTTTAGAATACTACGTTGAGAGCTTAAATCAGTTAAGGATTGAATGGGTGCCAGATGAATCCTGATGAGTCATTAGGTTTGTTGCTTTTATTTATATGTTTTGATCTTTTCATTTTCCTATTTGTTTTTGCTCATTATACAACTGCAACTGGATTGATTTTGTTTTCAATTACAGGTTTCGGTATCAAAAGCACGTGCCATCATTGTATTGGCAACTGATGAGAATGCAGATCAGGTTGTTCAGACTTTCAGTTTCATCATGTTTCTTGACCTGTTTTATTTCTTTGGAAACACTAATCATCATGTATTCCTATTTCCAGAGTGATGCACGTGCTTTGAGGGTTGTACTCAGTCTAACTGGAGTTAAAGAGGGTCTGAGAGGTCATGTGGTGGTGGAGATGAGTGACCTTGACAATGAGCCCCTGGTGAAGCTTGTTGGAGGAGATCTCATCGAAACTGTTGTTGCACATGATGTAATCGGGCGCTTGATGATACAGTGTGCCCTGCAACCTGGCCTTGCACAGGTTATTTGCTTATCTAGATTGCATTTTAGATTATATGAATTACATTTGGGTCAGTGACCTTCTCTTCTTATTTATTAAAGCATGACTACAGCAATCATTGAAGAAATTGGCAAATATTCTTATCAGTATTCAGTCATCATACTCTATTTCCATTTTTATTTAAATGATGTCAATATCATATCCATGTGCCTAGTGTTTATTTTCCAGATTTTTTAACCTTTGGATTGATAGTATATTGTTAATAATTTTAAGCAAACACTTTCTGAGATCTTTTTTTATCACTTGAAGATAATTGTTTGCTCTTATTTGACTTTTAGCTTTATATTGTCAGATATGGGAGGATATATTGGGGTTTGAGAATAATGAATTCTACATCAAAAGATGGCCTCAATTGGAAGGTATGCCATTCAAAGATGTGCTGCTTTCATTTCCTGATGCAATTCCTTGTGGAGTCAAGGTTGCTGCAGATAATGGGAAGATAATCCTAAATCCATATGATAATTATGGTCTAAAAGAAGGAGACGAAGTCCTTGTTATAGCTGAGGATGATGATACTTATACTCCTGGTCCCCTTCCAGAGGTATATTTCCTTTTGTTTTTCTCTGTGGTAGGAAAATGTATGTATTTAGGCAGGATTAGTGAAATACTGAAGCATTAGTAGCTTGAGTAGTTTCAAAGCTAACATTTTTTTGATTTTCTAGACAGGTTCGGATTTTCATAGTTAGTCAATAGAAGGCAAATCTAATGCAGCATTTAGTGATAGTGCTCATCTTCTCTCCATCCTTTCAATTCTTTTATATAGAAAAGTGGTCCTTCAGCTGTATTTTTGTTTTGTTTTGCTTAATCTTTTTTTTTCCCCTTTTGACATGACATGCTGATTGCAGCTGCACAGATTTGTTTTTCCCAAACTGCCTGAACCTCCAAAATTTCCAGAGAAGATATTGTTCTGTGGCTGGCGCCGTGATATTGATGATATGATTATGGTACTGCACTTGCTTATTGTTTAGAATATTATTCTACTGCTTTTCAATACTAATTTCCAGAGGATTCTTTAGAAGACAATCATGCTTACGTTATTTACATACAAAGACACCCAAGGAATTCAACACTTCCAGAACAGAGCAGTGACAAAAAGTTCAGAGATTGGAGTTTCTACTTTTCAGAATCTAGATATTCTGTTCCAGTCACATCCTGCTTGATATGTGGAACTATGTTTTATTTTTAGGTTCTGGAGGCATTTCTTGCCCCTGGTTCAGAACTTTGGATGTTTAATGAAGTTCCAGAAAAAGAAAGAGAGAGGAAACTGATTGATGGTGGACTAGATATATCTGGATTAGAAAACATAAAACTTGTTCACCGTGAGGGAAACACTGTCATTAGAAGGCATTTAGAAAGCCTTCCTTTGGAGACTTTTGATTCAGTAAGTTCTTATCCTCTGTTCTTTTCCACTTAGCCAACTTCAAAGAACCTTTAATTGCGGTTCCCTGACTCCAGCATTCACTGTTGTTGTTCATTTAGTTTATTGGTTTAGTCCCACGCTCGAAATATAAAACAGCTGATTGCTAACTCTAAAGGACAGATTTTAATTCTTGCAGATGAGTCACTGGAGGACTCTGTAGTGCATTCAGACTCAAGATCTCTTGCCTCCCTACTCCTTATACGAGACATACAGGTAACGCCATGCTGTCTTTCTGCTTATGTAAACAGATTAGGTTACCAAAATGGTTGATTAGAAGATTTCTTACTCTTAAAGTTTCCTGTCTGGGTAGTTCATTTGCATGACTAGTCTTAACCAATTTCTGAATGATTTACGATAGCTTATAACATAGACCCAACATCTTTTAGCTTCATTGTGGATAGAGTACAGAGTTCCACAGGAATCACTTCACTGATCTCAAATGCTAATAGACATACCTTCCAAAACAGGGGAGAGTAAGAAATTAGTTATCAAGAATTTTGTTAAACCATCTTTAATATTAGCTTAAACAATCTTTACAAGTAGCATTAGGCATGTTACTTTTCGAAATTCCTGACCATATATTCGTCCTTCATTGAATGTAGTCAAAGCGTCTCCCTCACAAAGATACAAAGTCAACTTCTTTACGGCTTGCTGGGTTCTCTCACAGCTCTTGGATCCGTGAAATGCAACAAGCTTCAGATAAATCCATAATCATTAGTGAAATTCTAGACTCTAGGACGAGGAACCTGGTTTCTGTCTCCAGAATCAGTGATTATGTACTATCAAATGAGCTTGTAAGCATGGCACTTGCAATGGTGGCTGAAGACAAGCAGATAAATCGTGTTCTCGAGGAGTTGTTTGCAGAGGAGGTAACTCTTACATCTGATCCCTTATTCTGAAATTGAATGTTTTTGCAGATAATCAATACTGTTGTTGCTTTCAAAATTAGAGCTACAAAGGTCATGCTAATTTGCTAGCTTCTCTCTACTTCAGGGGAATGAAATGTGTATCAAACCAGCAGAATTCTATTTATTTGACCAGGAAGAGCTAAGCTTTTATGATGTAATGATTAGGGGTCGCGAAAGGCAAGAAATTGTTATTGGCTATCGCCTTGCAAATTCTGAACGTGCAATTATCAACCCTCCCAAGAAGTCCGAACCAAGAAAATGGTCTCTTGATGATGTGTTCGTTGTCATCTCATCAGGTTCGTGAACATGATAGATACCTTCTTCCCTCCACCATTGTTCTGTAACTATAATATAATCCTCCATTCCTCCTCAATCTTACCATTGTTTTTCACTGTTACATACATTGTTAACTGTAACTAGAGTTGTACTTAGAAAGAAGATAGCTTCATGATAGAAATTAAGCAGAGACTTAACGGTAGCCTGGAAGGCTTGTACCCCTGGCTGTTATGTTGTACTAATATGTTAAAAATTGTTGTTAACAAAAATGAGTAAATTCTTGTTCTAAGGTGATGCAGATGAATCCATTGGTATAACTCACAAGTCACAATGAGGAAGACAATGCCAATTTTCTTGTTGCTTTTTTTTTCCCCCCATTTTCTACTGGTATTTTGCTGTGCCAATTCTCATGACTAGATCAATCATGCATTATTGGTGCCAAAAAAAAATTCAATCATGCATTATAATAGAAGGGCATAAATGTCAAAAAGAAGAATTGACATTGATTATTTTGATAAAATAAAATACAATCAAATTCAAGACAAAATCATCCGGATTGAACCATTTCAACCACGTTTGACTCACACTACATTTTTGTTTTGGCTCACATTCTGATTCTATGCAACAATTTTATGGAATATATATATTACATATATTACATATATATATATATAGACTATAGTATTAATTATACAGCAAAAATTGGCATCGAATCTCAGATCTGTGTTGAAAAGCTATGTCAAATTGATATATCCAACAAATCAATCGCCAAGTTCTCCATCATCAGAGCGGCAACTACTGAACAATGTGTCTGCCTCTCTCTGCTTTCCTTTCCTGCAATTTTCAATAACCAAGTTTAACAATCCGGAGATCGAAAAGATAATAATTTGATTTAAAAAAAAAAAAAGATTAGCTGAAATGAAAACTTACCATAAAATGAAGAAGGTGCATGGGTAGTGGTAGAAGTGGGTAGATTTAGCTTGAGAGGGCAAGCGGCAAGTGGAAGAACAGGTAGATTTTGACAGTTGCAAATCTCAACCATGTAACCATCTGGGTCGTGAAAAAACAACTGATCTACTTGAATTCCACCTTCTTCCACCACTGCTGTCACATATTCTATGTTCATCTCTTCCAGTTTTCTCATTACCAGATTCATGTCAGAGCATTGGAATGAGATATGGTTGTCTTTTGGATTGATTTTCGCTTTCTTTGTTGGAACATTACTTTCTGATTCTAGCAAGTGGATCCCAATTCCATAATTAAACAACCTGAAAAACATCAATAATCAAAATACCCCATTTTTAGTTTTCCATTATAATCAATATGGGAGCAAAAAAAAAATTATAGAGCTAAATGAGAGGGGAATTATAAGAAAATTACCAAGCTCCTTCGAACTTGAAAGAAGAGGGACGTTTAATGAGGACAAATCCCAAAACTTCCTCATAAAACTTGACTGATTTGCTCACAGATTTGCAAACAAAAGAGACATGGTTCAAAGACAATAGAGGAAGTGTTGTTGAAGTAGAAGACAACCATTGCATCTCTTCAATTTCTCCTACATTTCCCATACTTTCTTTCTTTCTCTCTTTTTTCTCTGCTCTCAAACAGTTCTCACTTGAATTATTGCTACAATGGGAAACTGTATCTGTATATGGAAAAATATGTTTGGGAAATGAGTTGTATGATGACCCCTTTTATAAAGGCTGAAAACTTTAGTCCCAAAGTGAAAAAAAAAAAGCACACTATTCAATTTTATTTTATTTTTTATATTCTTTGTCAGCAAAAAGCAAAGCCAACTGTGAATATACCTAAACTAATTTAATTTTAATAGACTACTACAAGTGTAAAGAAGATCTGGCTGGCCTATTATTATAATACTACTGAAGAGAAGAAGAAAAATCTAGAAATAAAAATAAAAAAATAATTGAAGGTAGAAAGGAGACAAAAGATTATAAGGAGTAGGACAAGTGTAATAAAGGAAATGAGTCGATAACACATGATTTTTTTCCTTTCATTTTCTCAGTTTCGTATGATATTAGTAGGCTTGATCTTATCCACAAAAAAAGAACTACCTACTACTCTCAATTTTCTTTATCTACTCTATCAATATCATTTCTAGCACATTTTTTGCATTGTTTTTATTTCAAGTAAATTATTATTGTTGTCGGTGTGATTAACGTTACAGAAATTATTAGGTGGATCGGGTTCATTACGTCATTCGTAGTCTCAATCAATAAGATTTTGACAAGTCAGATTTCTTCCTAAAATTTAGCACCAAGTTTAGCCCTAATTTCACCAGATGAGATTTACAGGGTAAGTCTAATTGACTATAATTTTAGAAATTATAAAAAAAAATCTGATTTATCAAAATTTTATTGGTCGGGACCACAGATGATGTGGTGAAGTCGATTCATCTAATAATTTCTCTTACTGTACCAAGAAAATGGTTTCACATTTTTAGTCCTTTTATTTTGTTTACAGGTAGGCAAGGGAGGAAAGTGAGGTTCGAATTCATGTCATTACATTATTTTTTTTTTTTTACTTTTTACTTTTTTTAGTCGCCGAGACTGAGATGGAGAGTTTTCCATATTTTTAGTATGCTCAATTTTGTTTACTCTTGGCCCTTGGGATGATTTAAGTTGTTCAAGTACTACTTTATTTTATTGGTACAAGTTCACGTGGCTAGGGCATTTTATTATTTATATAAGTAATTAAAGAAAAGAATGGATCTTTCCAATATTAGACACTTTTTCAAGAACATGACCCGGATCATTTATTTATATTTATAATTATAATAATAACTAGTATCTACTTGAGGAGCAATTATAAGTAATATAGAAACAGAATCAAGTTGGGGCCGGGTTAGCCTAATTGGATCAGACCTGGCAAAACATTTTTATATATGTAGTACCAGGTCACTTCTATAAGCATACATTTTGCACCTCTAATTAAACTTATTTAATTGGGCCTTGGGGTTGAATTTAGTTTGGAGCTTTTTCTTGCGTGTTTTGTAAGGAAAGAATGATTGAAGAATATAGTATGTATAGTGGGAGAAAAGAAGGAACAAACCCACCTTCTCAACATAATGTTGGATAAAACTATCTAGTATAATCTTATATTTCATGAAGCATGCACCTATCGATTGAGCTAAATGCTCATATTAATTTCATGCACCTTGTTAATTAAACATCCTATTTTACGGTATTCTTCTTCTTTTTTTCTTTTTTTCTTATTGTCTTATAAAAAGTACTAGTACAAGAGAAGTTGGGATGTTAACTAATCTAATCCTTTAAATAAATGACAAATCGTCATTGAGGGACACCCCAGTGATTAAGAATTTGAGACTTCTTATGGGAAGTCCCATATTCAAAATCTGGGATAGGCGGAATGAGAAATCAATCATATAAAAGATTGTATTCGATGGGCATTTATATATGATATTTGTGATTTATTATATACATAGTCTTATGCATTTATGACTTTATTATAAAAAAATATCGTACCTATAAATATTACATTTCTCGCTCTAATTAAATTTCTCTTTCAATCACAATTTAATTTCACATGCCTTGTTATATATAGACACATGATGAAGATTCTTGAAAGCATTATCAAATCCAAATCGAAGTTGATTGATTACTTAGGGTCTGTTTGGCCTAGTTTATTTAACAGTTTTATCTATTGAAAAAAGTTTAAGTTGGGTCAAACAGAAAATTCAGAAGTATTTTTCAGTTGTTTTTGAACTAAAAGCTCTAAATTGAAATTTTTTCCAGAAACACTTTTTCAGAAGAGGTTTAAGCAGGCCAAACGGGCACTTAGTTGGACTGGATGATTTCATTAAGTCTAATTTTTTGGGTATACATGAGGCAGTGGAAAGGACCCATCTAGGGAAGTAAAGAGTCTTGATTTAATTAAACTAAAAACTTTCCTAGATGAAACCTTTACCATCTAATTGAAGTATTGACTGGAGGGAGAATTCTTTCAAGAAGCCTAATAATATTAGGAAAATTATATAATACATCGTCAGTGGAGTTTAGCAGACTACACATGTGGGGTTAAGGGTTGACATGTGTCCTTTAAGAAATAATTTTGAATTTTAAAAACAAAAATAATTCAGAAAATGACATGTGTCAACTGATCAACCCGTTTGTGGAGTTCAAAATTTACATGACCAATGTATCAAATAATATTATTGGTCAATGCTTTGTTCTGTTTGCATTTTTAATATCATGTACGAATAAATTCGTGTTTACTCACATACATGTTGTTAATATGATATAGGAGTATTTAACACGATATGATTAATATGATTACGACACAAAACACATAAATCATTGGATATACCGAAGATAAGAGGACCAGCATATATACTGCGAGACTAATTTATGGCAATATACACTGAATGACTCGGTACCAAAAAAAAACACTGAATGACTGAAATGATGGGCATCTTGTAACCAAGAGATTGTCTCTCGTATGCAAGTATAGAAGCTGAAGTACTACTTGAAAACCGGTTAGATACTATGAAAATGAAAATCAGATATGTGTTTCTCTAAATTTCTTTAAATGAAAATGAATGAACGAAGATTTTTTTTTCTTTTTGGTGAAGAACGAAGAATATTTATTGAATCGATGGATTTGTTTGTTTCTAAGATATCTTTTCTTGAATATTCTTCGTTCAGTTATGAATACTGGTAGTATTTAGAATTAAAACGCGCGAAACACCAACAAGACGAATAAGAAAACTACATAGTAATTTGAATGCTAATTAGTTAATTAATTTGGAATTGGAACAATCTAATTTCCCGTCTGAAATTACAAGATCTTCACAAACAAAAAAAAGAAGCCAAGAAGCCAAGAAAGAAAGGGATGGCGGGATAGGTGGGGTTGCACTTGCTTTCATATGTAGTTGGCAAGAGGGTAGGTGGAAGCACGTGGTAGGGACCCATTTTTGTTGGACAAAATTTGATGGTGGTTCCACAGTCCACTTCAAAATCCAATAGCCATGGGGGCTTGTGATTTTTAGGAAAGTTGATAAGTCTGATGAGAGATCATTACGTGGGATATGAATATATAAAATGATTTGATAAGACACCATTGTTTGGTTTTGATAAGGGCTGGCACTTCAAAACAATTAATTTTACATTCCAAGGTACAGCAATAGTAGTACTCTTCATCCCCACCACTGTATTTTTTTTTACGAGACCATTAGGTTTAGACTCCTTTTAGTAGAGCGGTGTGATTGACACTGTTTAGCAACTGTATAGATGAGATTACACTATATAGATTAGATTAGGTACTGTACAGATGAGATTATTAGAACAACGATTGAAACGGAAATTACACTTAAGGCTCCATTTGACTGATACACCGGTCCACCGGCCAAACGACCGGTGAATCGGTGCACTAAACATGACCTTAATCAATTACTAGTAGTACTTATTTTTTTGTCTACAAATACTCAAAATCACCTACACAATAACATATATAACTAGTAAATTTTTTTTTTATCTCAAACCAATATTCATGGGAGAAGCATACATAAGTAAGATATCGAATTTGAATTTCGTGAATAAAAAAATTAAATTTGTTCCATTTAAAAATCAATACAACTCACCTTTAGATCAATTATACATTGTGACTGAGACATAATCTAGACATCCATGAAAGGCAGTAGGGAATTGATAGAGCAATGCCACTCAAAGGCATAAGGACTAAGGCCCATAGGTGGCGAACTTATTTTCCTAAAAAAGAAAGTAATTAGGGATGTCAATGGAATAGGGAATTTGCGGGGTAACATTTTCTGTTCCGACTCCGATTTTAATTACATGTCTCCATCCCCATCCCCGATCGAGTATGAGGAGAGATTTTTCTACATCTCTGTCCTGCGAGTGATTTGACGGGAGGGTACTTGGTATTTTCTCCATACCCAACTTCGATAGGAAATGGAAATTCATTCCCCATCCCAATCCCCGTTCTCCGATTTTTTAATCTCATTTTCGTCCGAACTTCAACATGGATTGGAATTCATTTCCCACATCCATCCCGTCTCCGTCGAAGTGGGGAATCGGATTCTCCAGGATGGGAACAATTGACATTGCTTTAAACAATATCTCAATTTGAAAATTATGGTTATGGACTCACCGTTATTATGAAAAAAAAAATTGAAACATTAAAAAGAAAACTTTGGACATGATATGATTAGACTGAAAATAGTGCCATGATCTTTAATAATTTATTGCTGGATTAATTTCGTTTTCAGAAGCTAATTATTGTTGCCCCACCTTATTGTGCAAGCAATTAATGGAATTGGTGAGATTGATGTTACGATCCTTTTACCTTATTTGTAAGAAAGAAATTTAGAGACAAATGTGATCGGGATTTCGATTTTTGGCTGGAAAAAGGGGACCGGTCCAACAGTGTATTGATGGTGGTGTGGCACACATGTTTTAAGATGTTTCCTTTTAAGAAGAAAATCTTTACTATTATCCAATTCCAAAAACAATGTAAAAAGAAATCTAGACTCTTCTCCAACTTCTTAAAACTTTTAATTTTAGGCTTCATAATATAGTTCAAGCCTATCCCTTCCTTTTCCTGCCACTGGCTACATAGTCAAAGCAGTTATGCTGCCACTTGCATGTAGATTTCTTAAGCCTTCTTGCTAAAATTGAAAAAGACATTTCAATTTTCAATCATTTCTTATTCCTAATTGTGAAAATGGGTTAGGAAAAAACTATCTTATTATAATGAGACTTTACTTATACCAAAAAAATAAAAAAAACACACACACAAATACATCCTACTACTCCATACATTTTAATCTTTCACACTCTTTAAGACTCCTTTCGGGAGCCAGAAGAAATAGTAAGTCGTTTTGAGTTTTTTCCTACATTTCTCCCTTTACTTGCATATCATCAATTAGGTCCGTTGTCTTGCCGTGGACAAACAAAATTACAAAAGCAACGGAAACAACAGTGGCTTTAAGCTGATTTTTTTTCCGTTGACCGAAAAGCAGGACATTATCAATAGGAACCCTAAAAATTTGGGTTGAATGTTAGTATTTGGATTAAAATTTAAATGTTGACGTACATTTACGCGTCACAATTATGATACGGAAGAAATACGGATATGATTGCCAGGTCTATGAAATTCAAAATTATCATTTTTCATGTGGTAGAGAGACCACCAGTTGGACTGTATAAGACGCCGAATTTGAGATATTATCATAGTTTTTTCTTTTCTTTTCCTTTGTTTTTTTTTTGGTCTTGGGTACAATAATGCAAACATATATCACCAAATTTAAACACTTAAATAGTTCCAACAAGAAGTGAAGAAACAACAATAAGTTCTGAAAAGCTATCACATATATCAGAGCTACCTTGAGCAAAGATTGTGCATCAAACAATGGCCAATGCCCAATAGTCAATTTCCAAGTGTCAAAAGCTATGAACTAGCAAACTTCCCATTAATTATGAGGATTCATTTCAAACAAAAAATTTCCAACCCTCATAACTCTATCTTAACTACCATATATATCAAATTCAGACCATAGAATCAAAGCAACTAATAGGCCCCTCAAAAGTTTAGTACCCCATCAAATCTTCAAGATAAAGAAACTACTTCCACGGAACTAAAGACTCCGTTTAGTAGAGCGGTGCGGTAGCTGTGCAACTATACAGATGAGATTACACTGTACAGATTAGATTAGGTACTGTATAGATGAGATTATTAGAACAACGATTGAAACGGAGATTATACTTAGGGCTCCATTTGACCGATGTACCAATCCATCGGCCAAACGACCGATGAATCGGTGCACTAAACATGACCTAAGTTAAGAAGATTAAAATCAAAGGCCATAAATTAAACACTTGGGGGGAAAAAGAAGAAGATGACCTCAAAGAGAATATTTTTATAAACAAGCTCTTCAACGTTGCTGCCAACGGTAGGATGGGTAGTAGTAACAACATCTCCAAGGTGAAGCTTGTAAAGTGTCGTCGTTTGCCTGCATTATCCAACCCCACCACCACAATCTCTGGAAAGAACATGAACCAAAACTTCGATCTACCTGATTGAGATTTGACAGTGATGATGATCATCATGAAGATAGACGGTGGTGATAGAGGGGGCTAGCGTGGATTGTGACGGAGGATAAAAACTTGGTTTTTCCGGGTTCTTTTCTGTTTTAACAGATGTGTTACTTGAATTGTACAGATATTTTGGCTTGTCATACTTCAATGTTTTCCGCGTCCCAATCTTTGATTTCTAATTGTATGAGTGCGACTCTACAGTCTGCAAAGGGAAGAATAAGATTAATTGCTCAAATTCCACCAAAAAGTTCCACTGTCTAATTCTAGCATATTCAAACAGAGCATCTCTTAATAGAAATCTCACACTCACTCTGAGTTAATAATGTGCAGTTTCTATGCTCAATCGGCAATTCTAGACTGTAACTTCACAGCAATTTAGTAACGTTCTCAGAGTCATCTGATCCCATCTCATAGCGACAAGCTTGAAACATTTTTCTGAGACTTCTAATTTCATGCGGCTCTTTCTCAAACAGAGGTGCACTTCATGTACATAGATTGTTGACGAAAGGTTCATTCAATAATCAAGCCTGCTCTAGCACAATTCTCAAGCTTGTGCCTCCCATAATTTATCATCCCATATCCATACTACTTTGACTCAGATGAGTTACTTAAATATTCCTTGTTCTCCTCACCGCTCTTATCGCCTTCTTTCGTAATTTCTTGTTCTCCTCACCGCTCTTATCGCCTTCTTTCGTAATTCCGGCGCAAAGTGCCATGGTTATCAAAGTAGGCGGGAAACAGCTCTGTTTCAGTTTTTTCCGTTAGCATAAAAGAGTAATAGATTAAGTCCATTGGAAGGCTACTTAAATTGGGCTTCGCTTGGTTTGGTTATCATAGGACTTGGGCCTCCAAGTTTGAGTGACGCCTTACAAGTAATTTGGTAGATACAAGTTACAACTTAGTACAATTTACAACATTCATTTCTTTCATCATGAATACATTTTTTTTTCTTTTGGGTCAAATTAAAGATTCAATTGTAATGTGAGAACAATTAGAGGGTAAATGTCTTAAGACGTATAATAATAATGTAATGAATGGTGAAAAGTAGTTATTTATGATATGCTTATACCTGGCTGCTGGATAATGTACACTTTGAAAGCTCTTAAAAGTGAAAGCCCCATAAGCTAACTAGTTCTCCACCAATTCATTCATTTAATTATCTTTCTTAATTTAATAACTTACATACTTTTGAAAGTTGACCTTTTTTATTTCTTTTAATTGAATCATTAGCCTATACATATCGGTCCACATGCATATATATCTATATCTATATACTATATAAGTTTAAACTTCAAAACATTGACTTGAAATATCTAAAATAACCTTTTTAATTTTAAAAGTTTAGTATTCATTTAAAGGGTAAACATGTATTTATCAAATTAAACTTTTAAGATTCAATATGTAATTTCATTTATCAATTAAATTAAATATATTATTATATTAAAATTTATTCTTTTACCGCACCCTTATTTCAATTAATTTTTAATTCCTATGTAATATATATAATAACTAAAATACTTACATTAATTAAATGCAATATTATAATAACTGAAATACTTACATTAATTAAATTCTTAGGTATTTTTTTATTCAAATTCTTAGGTATTTGTGCAAACGTATTGACTAAAAAGAAATATTGTTTTGTTGGCAAAAAAAAGAAATATTGTTTCCTTAATAATAAATAAATCGGATCTTAATATCTTTTATAATTTTGAACTTTTTTTTTGACATTGATCTAATTTAATTTAATAAATCAACCACTAATGTTCAACTAATTTTTTTTGGTATAGTTCTATATATATAATAGTAATGTGTTGTATCTTATTCACTACAACTTTGTTAGTAATCTTAGACTTAAAAAATTAATAATATTCACCTTTGATAAATTAATCGGATCTTTAATATCTTTTATAATTTTGAAATTTTGTTTGACATTGATCTAATTTAATTTAATAAATCAACCAATGTTCAACTACTTTTTTTTGGTATAGTTTTATATATAATAATAATGTGTTGTATCTTATTCACTACAACTTTGTTAGTAATCTTAGACTTAAAAATTTAATAACATTCAACATTGATAAAGTTATTAAGCATTTAAGGTTGCTACATTTCTTGATACAATACTATAGTTTAGCTTTCTAATTAGTAAGCATAAATGAGAAATTTGATAACCAAAATTGCTAAGAATGTAAGGTTATTAAATTAGTTGAAAGTTATCTAAAAAAATTAGTTGAAAGTAGTATAATGCCTTTTTAATGATCATTATAGTTTTTTTTTGGTAACCTTAAATAAGATCATTACCTTATTGCTATGTTATTTTAGATCACATTGATCATTCATTAATTTGGTAGAGTTATAGCGAGATATCAATTTTAATTTTACTTCAACTTGCCAAAGATACACATATATAGTATATAAATTATTTCTCTATCACCAAAAAAAAGGAAGGACATATGAATTAGTAACTAGGAACCAATTTTGTACACCTAATTTTATACTTCCTTATGTTGCATTAAGTTTAGTTATAAGTTATAACCTTATATGAAAATTTGACTTACAGGTCCGGGTATGTTTGGTTGAATTGTGAGATTTTGGAGAAATATGATAATCAAAATTACAAAAAATGTAATAAGAAATATGATAACCAAAATCACAAAAGATGTAAGGTTATTGAATTAATGGATAGTACTATACCTCTTTTGTGATCATTATAGGTTTTTCGATAACTTTTGAGAAAAAATGGCAAATATTCACCGTTGATGAAAGTTTACTAATGTTATTAAAAAAATAAGGATTGGTAAATACAATTTTAATAACTTTTATAGCATTTTTAGTAAATTTAAGTAATAAAATTTGTAACACTTTATTGATGATAAAAGGTTACTAAAATTAATAAGGATGTAAGGTTCTTTCAATCTAGATAGTACTATAATGTTTTCCATAATCTTTTAAGTAATTAATCTTAGATAAGAAAATCAGTATTGTACGTATCTTTATAGTGTAAGGTCATTAAATTAGTTGATAGTACAATACATTTTTTATGATTATCATAGCTTTTTCGGTAACTTTTGAGGAAAAAATGGTAAATCTTCACCATTGATGAAAGTTTACTAATGTTATTAAGAATGTAAGGATTGATATATACAATTTTAAAAACTTTATAGCTTTTTTAGTAGATTACTCAAGTAATTAAATTGGTAACTTTCATTATTGATCATAAAAAGTTACTAAAATTAATAAGGATGTAAGATGACTTCTTTTTGCTACAAAAGTACCAAGAAGTAAAAGAGATGGCAGTAACTACGGCCTCAGGATGCCAATCCCGATCCGGTCTTCAATAAGGATGTAAGATGACTTGAATCTAGAAAGTACTATAATGTTTTTCGGAAAAAAAAAATATTAAGAATGTAAGGATTGGTAAATACAATTTTAATAACTTTTTTTAGCCTTTTTAGTAGATTACTTAAGTAATTAAATTGGTAACATTCATTATTGATCATAAAAAGTTACTAAAATTAATAAGGATGTAAGATTATTTGAATCTAGATAGTACTATGATGTTTTCATAACTTTTATAACCTTTAATTAATTAAGTAATCTTAGATAAGAATATTAATCAGCGACCAATATTACTAATAATGTAAGGTTGTTAAAAATAATAGACTGTAAAATACCTTTTTGGAATTTGGATAACCAATACAAGTTTTTTAGTAATTTTAGGTAAGAGAATTGATAACTATCTTATTACCTAAGTTACGAAGGATTTAATGTTACTTAATTTTTATTGATAGCATCGTAGCCTTTTTAATAACCTCTAAAGGTTTTTTTTGGTTACTTATGTAAGAAAATCGGTATTAATTACTTACTAAATATGTAAGATATCAATTAAGAATATAATTAAGGTTGTTAAATTTGTTAATAGCATCATGCCTCGGTCCTAAAACGTCTTTTTTAGGCATCTAAAATGTCTTTTTTGGAATTTGGATAACCAATACAAGTTTTTTAGTAATTTTAGGTAAGAGAATTGATAACTATCTTATTACCTAAGTTACGAAGGATTTAAGGTTACTTAATTTTTATTGATAGCATCGTAGCCTTTTTAATAACCTCTAAAGGTTTTTTTTTGGTTACTTATGTAAGAAAATCGGTATTAATTACTTACTAAATATGTAAGATATCAATTAAGAATATAATTAAGGTTGTTAAATTTGTTAATAGCATCATGCCTCGGTCCTAAAACGTCTTTTTAGACATCTAATAAAAAAAACATGTCACTCGATAAGTCTCGGTCCGAAAACGTCTTTTTTTATGCATCTAATAAAGACCACGTCACTTGATATTTGATTAATAATACTATCTATGTAACAACACTGGATTAATTCTAATTAAAGTTATCTAATTAAACATAAAAGTAATAATAAAATGCAATAGATGTAACATAAAATCAAGAAAAAATATTGTAAGTTTCTTTACAACTTTGCCTTAATTGATGTTAAAAAATTTCGAAAGATTTAATTTGAGGTGAAAACGAATTAATTTTGCAAAAGAATATGAAATCCAAAAATAGAAGAAGAAAGAAAAATCGAGTTTTCTATATTCCAAAAACGATACTTGCCGCATTCAATTAAAAATAAAAAGCTGATTCTCATCCATTTCAAGAGCTTTATAGTTTGAAATTTTAGATAAGTTTCAATTGTTAAACCAATAAATTTTCCTACGTATCATGAATATTGGTGAGAAGTTCTTCAAAAAAGGGTTTAGAAGAGAAAGAAAATAAGATGAAAAGAGGAAGGAAACAATCTTAAAAGTATTTATTATTCCCTCCCCATTATGGATTAATTAGGATTAAATGCTTTTAATGGGATTTTTTTTGTACAAGTTAGAATATAGTAGTAGCATTCAAAACTTATTCGATAGCGAACATTATAGTTATTTTGATATAATCTTAAATAGTTTTAAGTAAGAAGATTCATAACCTTTTTTTATATATAAAAAGTTACTAAAATCATCCAAGAGCGCAATTAGGTTTATAGAGAGCATTATAGCTATTTTAATACCTTTTATAATTCTTTTAGTAATTTTAAATTACAAGATTAATAACATTCATAAGACGAAAATTATTAAAAGTAATAAAGACATAAGGTTACTGAATTTGTTGATAGGACTATAGCTTCTTCTTCTTTTTATTTTTTTTTTATTTATTTTTTTTATAATCTTCGCAACTTTTTTTACTAATCTTAGATATGAAAATTATACTCCTCATTAAATTGATAAAATGCTACTAAATTTATAATTAAAGATGTTAGGTTACTAAACAACCTTAGAGAAGAACATTGGCAAATGCCATTATTGATAAAAGGCTACTAAAATTACTAACAGTATAAGGTTAATTACTGAATTTATTGATAACATTCAAAAACCTTTAATAACTTAAATAGCTTTTTAAAGAACATTTGATGAGGAAATTGATAATCTTATTCTTATTCTTTTTTTCTTTTTCTTTTTTGCATCAGAGAACAATAACCTTCTTAATTGATTAATGTTTAACTTTCGTTCTTAATAGTTTTTTTAGTAAATTTAAATAAGAGAATCGATAACCTTCCTTTATTATTGAAGATAACCATAATTGTATAATGATTTAAGTTTTTTTTTTGTTCGTTCAATGAGATTAATTATTTCAAATCTCTTTAAACTAAATGACCAGATTTGATAATTAATTAATCAAAATTTATGAAAATGAAAAGTACGCATGTGTGGAATATATGATTTATCAATTATTAACATACGTGCAACGCACGTGCTCTAACTAGTTATTATTATTAGGATAAAGACTGCATTTTGTATAATTCATATGGTCATGGTCCTTGGCCGCCTCAAAGTTCAAGAGTGAAGACCGAATTTTTATTGCAAGGTATTAGAGAACATTTTAAAATTACCATATCGAAAATTTATGTCCTTGTTGCTTAATCACATAAGTTTAATCATAGAGATGAATGAATAGCATCAATTGGATGGTTAATAGTTATAAATATTAAACCAAAAAAGCTTACAACAAGCCGTCTTAGCTCAGCCGGTAGAGCGCGTGGCTTTTAACCACGTGGTCGTGGGTTCGATTCCCACAGACGGCGTTTTCTCATTGGTCAATCAAAGCCTGTAATTTTGAGTCAATTTTAATTTTTTTACTCGACCTTTCCAAATTTCCAACGACCAGTACCACTCAAAGCCGGAAATCCCAACGTTCACATATATCCTCTCCCTTTCTATTACTGGAAAGAAAACCTCTCCTCTTCTTAGCTTTGGAAATCATCTTTGCCATTTTCCTTGGCCCAATGGATTGCGAAACGTTGGCGGCAAAGGCTTCCGTCTCTCCCTACGACCTTCTCTTCCAAGCTTTCCTTCTAATCCCCGTCTCCCATTATTTCTTGGCCGTTTTCTTCTTGTTTCTCATTTTTCTATACAATTTTTTGGAGATTCATTTTCTTCACGATTTTTTCACTCTTTTTAGAGGCGATCCTGTTACTCTAACTTACAACTCTTGCTCTGAACTCTACCAATCAGTCGTTTCCAAGTGTAAGGTTCTTCACGGAAGGTAAATCAGTTCTTCCATGATTTCTCGATTGTAATCACTAAATCAGTTCAAATTCAATTTTGGAAGATTTCATTAATTGTTTGTATTGCTTTTTAATTCTTGAAATAATGGCGCAGATACTTGGTGACTCCATGGCTGTCTAGTCCTCATCTTCTCACAGCTTTCCTTAGTATTTTTGAAAAGGCTCCTTCGGTTACTTATAGACGGTTCGTTCGGCTCTCCGTTTCCTGCTTCTCCATATTTTAACTTCATTCTTTTGGATAAATGTTAATCTGTTATTTGTTATTCTTAGACAAATATTTCGTGCTTTGGATGGTGGAACAATTGCTTTGGATTGGCTGACTTGTTCTGATGGTTAGTTATTCTTTCATCATCTACCTATAGTTTTATATATTTGTTAATTTTTAGCCTAATTTTTGATATTTTTCTTTTGTAATTAATTATAGTTGTGGAAGGTGCCTCTCGCATGATTGATAGTAGTTGTAGTGCTACTATAAAAGGTGATAAAACTCCAATTTTGATTGTGATTCCTGGCTTAACCAGCGACTCTGGTTCTGCTGTAAGTTTTCTCTATACTAAGTTACTGACTAATCAGCTTTTGGTTTAGCAGTGTCCTCTCAGTCTGTTTTATTTGAAAAACTTATAGAAGTTTGCTATGTTTTGTGTGGACAGTATGTAAGGCATCTTGCGTTCACCATGGCAAGACAGGGTTGGAAGGTTGTTGTCAGTAATCATCGTGGGCTGGGTGGTGTATCACTCACAGTATGTTTGTTAATTCTTGTCGAAACTGAATCATATAATTCTTATAGCAGAACCTGTTTCCTTGTGATGAGAAAATGACCGGTTTCAAATATGTTTGATTATTAACTAACAAAATTTCGTCACTTTTTTTTTTATATTTATTTTCAGTCTGATTGCTGTTACAATGCTGGATGGACCGAGGACACGCGGAAAATCATTGACCATATACATTGTGAATATCCAGAAGCTCCATTATTTGCTGTTGGAACTAGCATTGGGGCCAATATTTTGGTATACAAATCATTCACTTCTATGTTTTTTTTTATGGCCTCAATACTCTTAAGTTTTTGGCCCTTAGGCAATATCAGAACTTGAATGTCATTTAAATTTCCTTCCAAGTGATAGTGCTTCTACTGTCCTTTTCTAAAGTGCAACAGCATACTTCTGTGCATGTGTATCAGTCAAGACTTATGAGCATCTATGTAATCTAGGTGAATTGGTATTACTTGGCTTTTATAATAATTAATAGTTATTCTTGTGTAGTGAGTCCTATCCGGTTATGTGAAAGAAACGCCAGTTTAATGTGGGGTTGAATTTGGATTTTTCTGTTTGGAGAATGAAAACAAACCTATTTGTAGCACAAACCTTTCATGGTTAATTTATTTGTAGGAAATTTCCTTCTTGTCTGACAATTGTTTACCCGTATTGCAAATTTCTTATCTTCTATTTCGTTTTCTCATAAAGAGTTGCTTTATGTGTGGTTGTGAGTCCAATGTTTTCTCCTTAGTAAGACTGAGTTCCACTTTCAGGTAAAATATCTTGGAGAGGAAGGGACTAACACTCCTGTTGTCGGGGCTGCAGCTATTTGCTCTCCTTGGGACCTCTTGGTTAGTATCTTTCTCTACATCAACCAACTTTCAGTTGTATCTGATATGCATTTTTGGAATTTAGAGGGCTAAATTCTTATCTACTCTCTTCTTTTCCCTACTACTGCTCCCCTCCTCTCTTTTGGTTGGGTTGTATTCCACTAAAAGGACAATACATTTACTCTTGGACAAAAATGGAGAAAACACAGAAATAGAATTACATAGAAAAGATTGAGAATAAAAGGATTGGCTCCTGCTTGGACAATTCCTTGTGTTGCATAGAATCAAGGGCTTTGATTGAATCGATGTTTTCTATGACTAGTTGTTGCAGAAACTTGGAATCAATTTTCATGAATTTCATAGGCTTTGCCGAAGAAATATGGAGAGCAATATGTTCTCCTTCATTCTTCCTTAAGGTTTTGCAATTCATCCTGATAAATCTAGATGTGCTGATAGGATTGCTTGTGAATTAGCTTTTACTTGGATTTTCTCTTTAAAGTTCTGCACTAGTTTCAAATTCAGAAGGAAAAGCAAGGATAGACCAACTGGCGTAAGGTCACTCTCAGAGTAATAATCTAACCAAGCAACTAAGTAATTTCTTGACTTACGGCCAGATATATAAGTTGAATATATGCTCTTGCTTGCTCTATCTCTGTCTCTCTCTAAATCTAGCCAGAAAGCCCTGTCACTTGGTTTTCCTTTTGTAAAGTTATGTACTTGTTTTCTTCCTTGCAGATATGTGACAGGTTCATTAACCGCAGACCTGTGCAGAAACTATATAGCAGAGTGCTAACAGTTGGCCTGCAAGGTTATGCACAATTGTATGTCTGCAGTACTTGATTTTGCAGCGTCAGTTTTCTTATATCCATACTGCTTGATTTTGCAGCATCAATTTACTTTGAGATTCTATCTTTATGTGATAATATTGTTGCTTTCATGTAGGCATCATTCTATCTTATCTCAGCTTCTAGATTGGGAAGGCATTACAAAGGTACTAAAACATTGGCACATGCATAAATAATTTGAAAGTAGCCAGATTACTCTAGCAAAGGCAATGAGAGAGAGAATATGGCACCTGATAGTGCTAGTTTTTAGAAGTAGTAGGTTCTCAATGGTGAGAAGGGCTGTGTTAAGTCTAGTGATGCGGTGTTGTAGATTTTCTTCACAGTATTAGTTAACAAGGGTTTAATTGGGTATTTTGATCCTATCATTTTTTTCCCACTTAAAAATCTCCTAATTTTATGCTCTTGTTCTCACTTTCCACAGTCAAATTCTGTTCGAGACTTTGACAACCATGCTACACGAGTTCTTGGAAAATTTGAGGTAAAGTTTGTTATATTATTTTCTTCTCATGCCTCTGATTACTTAATGGATCACCTTATTTTCCAGACTGTGGATACGTATTATAGGCGTTCAAGCAGTATTAATTATGTCGAAAAGGTGTCAGTACCTCTCCTCTGTGTCAGTGCCTTGGATGATCCAGTGTGCACCAGTGAAGCTATTCCATGGGATGAATGTAGGTAGGAAAGCATTTTTACTGGTTTGAGCCTGACCTCCATTTAAATTTTATTCCCTTTTTATGAGTATCAGAATTTTGTTTTAACATTCTCTTCATATCCTTATTATATAATTTTATGTATTATTTTTGCATTTCTACTAGGATATCTTATATAGTCAAGCATGTTATATTTTTGCTGAAAGAGTTCTTCATGTGTTACCTTATGCCTCTACTTTTATAAAAGTAATACTGCACATTATGAGCTGAGGATATTTTATTTTAGCACCAAGAAAAAACTTAATTGCTACTTGCTAAGTTAAAAAAATGTCTAAAAAAGTTATGGTACTATGCCCTGCTAATATTGCAAAGTGCTTCATGTTGCATGTCACTGCATTATGGTAAGGTTACTTAAATTTATCATTGTTGACAAGTAACCAACTCTCTATTTATGTCATCTTTTCGAAATTAACCTCCTGTTTGGTTTTGTTTGTTTAGACTCAATGAAAATATTATCTTGGCTACTACACCACATGGGGGACATCTTGGTTTCTATGAAGGGATAGCTGCCTCTAGCTTATGGTAACAAGTCTTCTTCCACTCAGCAATCATTGGCATTTTCAATAGCACAAGGACACACAGAGATAGGCAAATGCATATGTCTTGATTTATATGTTTTATTTCTCTATCTCAATAGCTGTTGGTGACTTAGTTCGAATCATCTAGTACTTAGTTCATGATGAAGCATCTTGCATCTCTTCGTTGTCTTTGATACCAGACATTACATTGGAACCTGGTTTTTATTATTTGTTTTCCTTTAGCATTAGCAGCCATGTTTGTCTTGCATGGCAAACTGTCTTCTAATATAATGTTCATTTGTGCCCATCTACATGGTTTGTTTATTTGTGGAATTGCAGGTGGGTAAGAGCTGTTGATGAGTTCTTTGGTGTTCTCCGCAGTAGCCCATATATAAAAAGAAGACAGAAGGTAATAAAATTCTTTTTTTGGATATTTGAAGGTTATAAATTTCAGTAGCTCTACAGCATATTTTTGCACATTATTTGAACAAACTTGGATGATATGTGCTTCCATTTTGCATATGCACATGTGTGCGTGCATGTGCAAATGCCCCGTATGATCCTAAATGAATAAGAACTTTTCCAAAGACAAAAGTTTTTGGAGTGATAGATTTTCCTCCAAAATCCAAGTAGAAGTCCCTTTTAACGAAAGGAAATGCTGCAATATATGATACCCTTCTATCTTCTATGCTATGCTTGAACTTTGGCCTCGCTTATGCTGCAAGAATTCTCTCTGATGCTTCTCAGGACGGCAGCAAGCATGGCTGCCGAAGATGTTTCATTGACCAGGAATTTTTGTGGTCTGAACATTTTTGCCAAATTTTTTAAATGGAAGAAATGCTTTGTCGTTGAGGTCTAATATCTTATTGGAAGTTGTCAAGGACTAGGGTCATGATATATGATTTGATCAAATAGTTCTGCCAAAAGAGAGAAACAAAATTATATTTTATAGAAAGAGGTTTTATGTTCAGTCAACTTTCTTATTACTTTAATCAGTTCGACAATGTTCTATTGCAGATGCAAGGTTCTTCCCTACCAGGGCCATTGGAATCTTCAATTGATCAGGGTCCCTATGTGAATGTTACGGAAGATGGAATGGTTGCAGCAGTAGGCAATCAACCGAGAGACGCTGTTCAAGTAGACACGCCAAATGAGCATATGGTCCAGAGCAAGAAGGATGAAGACACAAATCAAGAGAAAGGAACAAGTGTTGGGTTGACAGATAAACCATATCCTGAGAAGCACCTGATGCAGCAACCTGATCAAAATGTTAAGGATTTGATTGCCCCTGTCCAAAGACGCGTTGATCAGCTTTCTCGGCGAAGTAGGCAATCAATCTGGTTGATGGCCTACATTGCCATCATAACAACTTGGCCATTTGTCGGCTCTGTTCTTCTTTCAGTTCTCAAGAGAAGGTTCAAATCTTTTGTACCAGCTTCATTGCTTAGAAAATAGAGCAACTTCCATTACAAAAAAATTATTCACGACCAGATACAATTAATAGCATCATCATTGGTCCCTTTTGAGGGATAATAAGGATGCTAACAGCATCTGACAGCGAAGTTATACCGTAAAAGTTAAAGAGGGAAGAAGTATGATTCATTCTATCAGTTGTATTATTAAATACTAATAAGTGAATTTATACATCCCCAAATCTTTCTGCTAAGGGAAATTTTGAATTCTTGCTAGAAGGGGAGGGGGACGAAGCCAAAGGCACACTATTTTACCCTTCATAAATAGATAGCACTTCAATGAACTCGTTAACAAATTTCCCCTTCATAAATAGATAGCACTTCAATGAACTCGTTAACAAATTTCACTTGAAACACTTGTGGGCTGTGGCCAAAGCAATCCAATAGTTGCTCCAAATCAAAGAACATTACTCGTCTACCAAATTCCACTTCGTGTTATGCCCAAGTGAACCATGAAAGATACGGCTAAACAATTAAGAAGGAAACCATGAAAATCATCAGAACATCAGAACTGGCTCCAAATAATGCTGAAATGTCGCCAATGGACAAGAATTTATGAAGTTTCTGAGGCACTGTCTTCTGGTACATTCAAAACCCACAATGTGGGGAGAGTAGCTAAGTAATGAGAACTAAAATACACTACCGCAGTGTTGATATAGAATTTGAGGAACTAAAACCTGCAAAAGCCAAGAAGACCCAACTACAGTATGGGTTAATATTGATACCGATGTCCGCTTGGGGTGCCTAATGGAAAAAAAAGAATAAGAACATCTATTGTGCACGGGTCATCTTCATTTTCGGCATTGCCTTCTTCATTTGACGAGCACGTTCTTTTGCTTCTTTCTTGCGAACAGCTTCTGCACTGAGCTTTGCCTCGGCCTCTTCTAGCATCTTTTTCCTCTCCAACTTCTTTCTTTGCAAGGCTTCTTGCCTAGCATTTTGAAGCTCTTTGTATGCCTCTTGAGCAGCCTTTGCTCTAGCTGCTTCAGTTTTGGATCGAGCCTGCAATAGGAAAAAAAGGAAAAGAAAATTAAGTACATTACCAGATTGACATATCGTAAATTTTGATAGCATAATAAATTAGTAACTTCCAGCTGACCCACCTGTGAGCTGAGCTTGTACCGCCCAATTAAATCAATGTAGTATGGTACCAGAGCCACCAATCGGGTCATGTCAGCCATGTTGTTGGCATCAGGTAGAGCAAACTTAAACAAGAGCATCTTCTTGTGTGTGCCAGGATGTTGGTCGGAAAAATGCATTGAAATGAAATCCTTTCCATATTTCTCAAAAGCTTTGTCACCAAAAACCTGCAGGTTATGAACAGAGAATTCATTATGCACAAGTTAAGACAACAGGTGGGCTCTCAAGCAAACTTGGAGAAAATCTTAGTAGAACAAACAAAAGGTAAAAGCATAATTATCAATGGAGCCAACGAGAAAGTAAAACAAGGAAAACCATACCAGAGAAGAGAACCAAAAATCCATATAGGCACCACGGTCATATCATCTTTTATTAAACTTGAATGTGATTATTAATGTACATGAAAAAGAATCCCTAAGACAGCCTCTCTCTAACAAGTTCCCAACCATCAATTCCACAATCAAATGTAGAAAACCAATGCCTCTTACCACCAGCAAGTTCATGAGCCAAAACAGGGAGGAAAGAAGGGCATTGACCTCACAAAACCAGAAACCAACATGGAAGAAATACTTGATAAACCATCATCATGCAAAACTAAGCACCTCTTGCTTTACCTACTAATGCAGGGATATTCTATCCATTCCATCCTCTACTAGCACAAAAACATGTTTATAAACTGATAATTAAAGTGACTGTTAATCATCGGTCCACACAGCACGTGAGCTGGTTCACATGTACAGTCACGTATTGAACTAACCCATAATGGGCTATTAATTCATACATAAGCCTCCTAGTCCTATCCACACAAAAGAATGACAAACTAACAACTAACTAAAAGGGTTACTAATTAAGGATATGGGTTGTGTATTAATAATTTCAAATTGACAGATCTTCAAACTACACAATACTTACTTTAAGCTTAATGATATGCCCTTAAGCATTTCTGCACTATCATAAAATCAGGTAGTGATTCATATCAGCACTCACTTGAAATGTATCCAATCTATTTTTCTATGATTGCCTTTTAATCTGATGTCACAGACTAATCTACTAAAGTATCCTGAACTGCACAGAATAACCAATTATTGTGCGAGTACAACGAGCGGTCTAGTGAGACTGGAGAAAGATTATTCCACAAAACTATTAGGTTCCACAAGCTATATGAAACATGTACGTATCATAAACATGCAGGGAAAGCTATACAAATCCACTTTCTTTACCAACGAAAGAAACAATTGTAAATCAGATGAATAATAGTTATAGAAATCCAAATCATGCAACTGATTAACAGATTAAATATTCCTTTATATAAAATAAAGATCTAGCGCCATAGGAAACAATAATATCAACAGAAGTCAAATGCTTTTACCAACCAACCTGCTCAAGTACAGCCTCAGTGATCAAATCCCCGGCAACCTCCTTCGATTCAGAGATCACGGAGAGTTCCTCCGCCACCCATTTCCTCCCACTAGGAGCAGCAACCAATCCAGCAAACCTCTGCAAATCCCTAATCTCTTTTTGCATCCCTTTAGCCGCCTTCTTCTTTGCCACTGCGAAAATTACCTGGTCCATCGATTCATCATTCATATAAACCTCAAAGCTGATCTCATCCTTACACGGCACCACCATATTGAACAATCTTGATATCAAATCATGCCTGCTCTTCAACTCCATCGTCGCCAATAATCCCTGGCAGTATCTTCGTCCACTGGCGTAGAATTTGAATACGGTTTGCCCTTCTTTTAACAGTAAGGGCGAGTCGTCCCCTTCTCCCACACCCAGAAGACTGAAATTTTTCTCAAAGATCGAACCTTTCGTTGCAAATTTTGCTGCCCAAGCCAAAGCAAGGTTCTCGTTTTCACGTTTACCGGTGAAGTAATTGATCAGAAAAGCAATCAAGAAAGACCCGCAAACAATCTCCACGGTAAAAGACTTCTTCGAAGCCGGAGCGCTCTGGGGTTTAGAGGTTGTAGTTGGATCTGATTCATTGGGAGTGGCAGTTTCAGTAACTTTGGGAGGTTCCGGCGGCGGTTGTTCGACGGGTAAGCCCTCAAATTCGTCCTCATCCCAGTACTCGAAAGTAGTAGCGGATGGCTTTTGAAGATCCGATTGGGGCGGAGACTCCGAAGTGGGAACAGGGTCCGGATCAGGAGTGACTTGGGTTTGGGGATCTGGGGCGGGCTGCGAGTCGGACTGAGTTAAAGGAGGTGAACGGATCGAGTGGTGGTCTAAGGACTCTTCTTCAACAGCATCGTCGTCTTCGGCATCAAATCCTTCGAAGTGGGCATCGGCAAAGACATGGGTGATCAAAAGAGAGAGGAGGAAAAGCAAGTAGAAGAAAGAAAGTGAATTGCCTTTCTTCATTTCTGGAGTTTGGTCAGAGGGAAAGGAGCATTATTTTGGTAGCGGGTTCGAGTGAGAGTTGGGGTTAACTGTTAGGGGGGAGCGAAAGCGAATGCTATATACTAGTCTTAAGAAGACGGCCGATGAAGGATGGCCCAATCTTTGGCCTCCACGTACTATAATTGACGTTCCACAATTTACAATCCTACTTACTTTTTTTTTTGTTTGCCTCTCTTCAGACAAATCACTCTCCTATACACTAATCTAAGTACTAATGATTTATGAATTTATTAATTTATGCAATAAAAACCATATGCATAGCTTTAATTTTAGTTAGTAGTTGGTGATGATTTTGTTCTTTGTATTTTTTCATATAAAATCCTAGTATCCGATAGTCATATTGAATTTCGATTAATTCAAAATCGAAGTTTCGAATCGAAAAGATCTCCCGAATCCATTAAAAAAATTATATTCTTTAGATTGTTTTTCATCAAATTTAATCTTAAATGACTCATGTTTTAGATTCTTGGGGCATTTATTTTTATTTAAGATAAAATCTGATGGCCATATGACCATGCGAAATTGGGCCTCAACCTCAATGAAGCATATGCATAGCCTACAAGGTTTACATGAATAAGATAAAATATACCCTCATAAGGCTGGGTTTGCAAATTATTTAGCTCAATCATAACTCCAAGTTCAATGCCTTGATGGTGCGTTTAGTAGAATGGTGTGATATCGGTATGATTGACACTGTTTAGCAACTGTATAGATGAGATTACACTGTACAGATTAGATTAGCTATTGTACAGATGAGATTATTAGAGCAGGGATTGAAACGGAGTTTACACTTAAGCTCCGTTTGGACCCAAAACGGTGGTGAAACGATCAAACGATAGTGAAACGGTTACAGATAAAAAACATATATCCACAAAACAAGATATATATCATATATTAATGACTGATAATCCCATCATAATTACACCATTTTGGCTAGAAACATACTAGAACCCAAATTTACAATATCTAGACTCTAGAAATGCTGTTTAAATCTTATCTTATCTTACTTATAATATATATATATATATATACACTAAATATTATTTGAAAAACCTTTAGAGAATTTACCAAAGGCCCCTTTTGAGAATCGATGAGGAGGTTCCATTTGAATTTTTTTTTGTCTTTTTCTATCTTTTCTCACTTGCCCAATTACTAAGAAGACCCTAGGTTAGTTTCTTACCCTTGAGCCTTTTTTTGTAATTATCCTTTCCTTTCACATAAATATTAGTATAATAAATCCTATCCCCCCCTTAATTATCTAGAACTGTAACCTCTTTCAGGCCTTTCATGTCCATATGAAGAAAATAGTAAACTTAGTTTTTTGTTTAAGTGCTACACACTTTAGAAGAGGAAACAAAATTGAAGCTATTACACCTGTCCATATACAAAGTAATATTTACTATTTATTGCCAACTTTAGAGCATATGCTCAATGTTAATAGTATAGCCTTCTAAAGATGCAACGCATTTAAAATCATAGTACTTTCGAAATTTTCTACGTATCAAACAATTTAATTCGAATAGAAAATTTTCAAAGAAGTAGATTTCTGAACGCCCGACGCGCCAACCCTATATTATGTATTATTTATTACTAATAAAACATTTATTGACCATGTCTAAAAACGTGTTTCGGGGTCTCGGCTCAGTTTTGACCATATCAAACAATTTAATTCACAGTTTTTTTTTGGCTAAAAACGTGTTTCAAGGTCTCGGCTCAGTTTTGCTTGATTTTTGGCAGAAAGACTCCTTGAAATATCTATATCCATATAACCAAGTCTCAGCCACATTAGATTTAAGGATTTATTTTTACTAGCATCTGAATCTTGATTCTATTTAATTAGAAAATAATTAGGGAAAAAAGGAAAAATGATATTAGAAGCGTGAAAACCCCGTCAATCTTTTTGGCATTGAATTATATATATTTTCTTAGTATTGTGGGAAAAAAATTCCGGAAAAAAAAAATTTCTGGATCAGTTTTTAGCCGAAATCGTGTACTAACCATCACGGTTTTTTTTTGGCTAAAAACGCGTTTCGGGGCCTCGGCTCAGGTTTGCATGATTTTTGGCAGAAAACTACTTGAAATATCTATATTCATCTAACCAAATCTCAACCGCATTGGATATAAGGATTTGGTTTTACGAGCACCTAAATCTTGTTTCCATTTAAATAGAAATTAATTCGGGAAAAAAATGGAAAAACGATATTAGAAGCGTGAAAAGCCCGTCAATCTTTTTGGGCGTTGAATTATATATTCTTTCTGAGCATTATGGCAAAAAATCCAGAAAAAAATTTTCGGGTCAGTTTTTAGCCAAAATCGTGTACTAACCACCACAATTTTCGGGCTAAAAACGCGTTTCGGGTACCCGGCTCAGTTTTGCATGATTTTTTGGCAGAAAGACTCCTTCAAATATCTCGATTTATCTAACCAAATCTCAGCCACATTGGAGATAAAGATTTGTTTTTACGAGCATCTAAATCTTGTTTCCATTTAATTATAAATTAATTCGGAAAAAACTGGAAAAACGATATTAGAAGCGTGAAAAGCCCATAAATCTTTTTGGCGTTGAAATATATATAGTTTTTAGTATTGTGGAAAAAGTTTCGGGAAAAAATTTTTCGGGTAAGTTTTTAGCCGAAATCGTGTACGTTATCACGGTTTTAGGCTAAAAACGCGTTTCGGGGCTTCGACTCAGTTTTGCATGGTTTTTTGCATAAAAAATCCTTCAAATATCTATATTTATCTAATTAAATCTCAGCCACAGTGGATTTAAGGATTTGTTTCTACGAGCATCTAAATCTTGTTTTGATTTAATTAGAAATAAGTTCAGCAAAAAAGGAAAAACAATATTAGAAGCGTGAAAAACCCTTCAATTTTTTTGGCGTTGAATTATATTTTTTTTTCTCAGCATTGTGGCAAAAAATTGAGGAAAAACTTTTCGGCTAAGTTTTTGCAAAATTTTAGCCGAAATTGTGTACCAAACATTACGGTTTTTGGCTAAAAATGCGTTCCGGAGTCCCGACTCAATTTTGCATGATTTTTGGCGTAAAAACTCCATGAAATATCTATATCCATATAACTAAATTTCAGCCACATTAGATTTAAGGAGTTATTTTTAAGAGAATCTAAAACTTATTACTATTTAATTAGAAATTAATTCGGAAAAAAAATTGGAAAAACGATATTACAAGCGTGAAAAGCCCGTCAATCTTTTTGGCGTGGAATTATATATTTTTTCTGAGTATTGTGGCAAAAAATTCAGAAAAAAATTTTCGGGTAAGTTTTTAACGAAAATCGTGTACTAACCACCAATGTTTTTGGGCTAAAAAGGTGTTTCGGGTTCCCGGCTCAGTTTTGCATGATTTTTGGCAGAAATACTCCTTAAAATATCTCTATTTATCTAACCAAATCTCAACCACATTGGAGATAAAGATTTGTTTTTATGAGCATCTGAATCTTGTTTCCATTTAATTAGAAATTAATTCGGAAAAAATGGAAAAACGATATTAGAAGCGTGAAAAGCCCGTCAATCTTTTTGGCGTTGAATTATATATATATTTTTTAGTATTGTGGCAAAAATTTCGGGAAATAATTTTTCAGGTCAATTTTTAGCCGAAATCGTGTACTACCCATCACGGTTTTAGGCCAAAACGCGTTTCGGAGTTTCGACTAAGTTTTGCATGATTTTTTGCATAAAAAATCCTTGAAATATCTATATTTATCAAATTAAATCTCAGCCACAGTGGATTTAAGGATTTGCTTTTACGAGCATCTGAATCTTGTTTCGATTTAATTAGAAATAAATTCGGCAAAAATGGAAAAACGATATTAGAAGCGTGAAAAACCCTTCAATTTTTTTGGCGTTAAATTATATAATTTTTTCTCAGTATTGTGGCAAAAAATTGAGGAAAAACTTTTTGGGTCAGTTTTTGCAAAATTTTAGCCGAAATCGTATACTAACCATCACCGGTTTTTTACTAAAAACGCGTTCCGAAGTCCTAGCTCAAGTTTGCATGATTTTTGATGCAAAAACTCCTTGAAATATCTATATCCATATAACCAATGTGTATGAGATTTGGTCAGATGAAAATAGAGGTCTTGCACCAAAAATCATGCAAAACTGAGCTGGGGTCCCGTAATGCGTTTTTAGCCAAAAATCGTGATAATTATTAGTACACGATTTCGGTTAAAATTTTGCAAAAATTGACCCGGAATACTTTTCCTCAATTTTTTACCCATCACGGTTTTAGGCTAAAAATGCGTTTCGGGGCCTCAACTAAGTTTTGCATGGTTTTTTGCATAAAAAATCCTTAAAATATCTATATTTATCAAATTAAATCTCAGCCACCGTGGATTTAAGGATTTGCTTTTACGAGCATCTGAATCTTGTTTCGATTTAATTATAAATAAATTTGGCAAAAATGGAAAGACGATACTAGAAGTGTGAAAAACCCTTCAATTTTTCTGGCGTTGAATTATATATTTTTTCTCAGTATTGTGGCAAAAAATTGAGGAAAGACTTTTCGGGTTAGTTTTTTCAAAATTTTAGCCGAAATCGTATACTAACCATCACCGGTTTTTTTGCATAAAAACGCGTTCCGGAGTCCTAGCTCAAGTTTGCATGATTTTTGGCGCAAAAACTCCTTGAAATATCTATATCCTTATAACCAAATCTCAGCTACATTAGATTTAAGGATTTATTTGTACGAGCATCTGAATCTTGTTTCCATTTAATTAAAAATTAATTCGGAAAAAAAGGAAAACGATATTAGAAGCGTGAAAAGCCCGTCAATCTTTTTGTCGTTGAATTATATATTTTTTTAGTATTGTGGCAAAAATTTCGGGAAAAAATTTTTCGGGTCAGTTTTTAGCCAAAATCGTGTACTTAACCTTCACGGTTTTATGTTAAAAAAACTATTCGGGGCTTCGACTCAGTTTTGCATGGTTTTTTGCATAAAAAATTCTTGAAATATCTATATTTATCTAATTCAATCTCGGCCATAGTGGATTTAAGGATTTGTTTTTACGAGCATCTAAATCTTGTTTCGATTTAAATAGAAATAAATTCGGCAAAAATGGAAAAACGACATTAGAAGCGTGAAAATCCCTTTAATTTTTTTGGCGTTGAATTATTTATTTTTTTCTCAGTTTTGTGGCAAAAATTTATGGAAAAATTTTTCGGGTCAGTTTTTGCAAAATTTTAGCTGAAATCGTGTATTAACCATCACGGTTTTAGGCTAAAAATGCTTTCGGGGCTTTGACATAATTTTGCATGTTTTATTGCATAAAAAATCCTTGAAATATCTATATTTATCTAATTAAATCTCAGCTACAGTGGATTTAAGAATTTGTTTTTACGAGAATCTGAATCTCATTTCGATTTAATTAAAAATAAATTCGGCAAATATGGAAAACGATATTAGAAGCGTGAAAAATCCTTCAATTTTTTTTGGCATTGAATTATATATTTTTTTCTGTATTGTGGCAAAAAATTGAGGAAAAACTTTTTGGGTCAGCTTTTGCAAAATTTTAGCCGAAATCGTGTAATAACCATCACGGTTTTTGGCAAAAATCGCGTTCCGGAGTCCCGGCTCAATTTTGCATGATTTTTAGCGCAAAAACTCCTTCAAATATCTATATCTATATAACCAAATCTCAGCCACATTAGATTTAAGGATTTATTTTTACGAGCATCTGAATCTTGTTTCCATTTAATTAGAAATTAATTCAGAAAAAATTGAAAAACGATATTAGAAACGTGAAAAACCCGTCAATCTTTTTCGCATTTAATTATATATTTTTTCTGAGCATTGTGACAAAAAATCAAGAAAAAATATTTCGGGTCAGTTTTTAGCCAAAATCGTGTACTAACCACCACAATTTTTGGACGAAAAACGTGTTTCGGGTAACCGGCTCAGTTTTTGCATGATTTTTGGCAGAAAGACTCCTTTAAATATCACTATTTATCTAACCAAATCTCAGCCACATTGGAGATATACATCTGTTTTTACGAGCATCTGAATCTTGTTTCCATTTAATTAGAAATTAATTCGGAAAAAATGGAAAAACGATATTAGAAGCGTGAAAAACCAGTCAATCTTTTTGGCGCTGAATTATATATTTTTCTTTTTAGTATTGTGGCAAAAATTTCGGAGAAAACTTTTTTGGGTCAGTCTTTAGCCGAAATCGTGTACTAACCATCATTGTTTTTGGCTAAAAACGCGTTTCGGGGCTTCGACTCAGTTTTGCAAGGTTATTTGCATAAAAAAACCTTGAAATATCTATATTTATCTATTAAAACTCAGCCACAGTGGATTTAAGGATTTGTTTTTACGAGCATCTAAATCTTGTTTCGATTTAAATAGAAATAAATTCGGCAAAAATGGAAAAACGACATTAGAAGCATGAAAATCCCTTTAATTTTTTTGGCGTTGAACAATTTATTTTTTTCTCAGTTTCGTGGGAAAAGTTTATGGAAAAACATTTTGGGCCAGTTTTTGCAAAATTTTAGCCGAAATCGTGTACTAACCATCACGGTTTTTGGCTAAAATCGCGTTCCGGAGTCCTAACTCAAGTTTGCATGATTTTTGGCGCAAAAACTCCTTGAAATATCTATATCCATATAACCAAATCTCAGCCACATTAGATTTAAGGATTTATTTTTACGAGCATTTGAATCTTGATTCCATTTAATTAGAAATTAATTCAGAACAAAATGGAAAAACGATATTACAAGCGTGAAATGCCTGCCAATCTTTTTGGCGTTGAATTATATATTTTTTCTGAGTATTGTGGCAAAAAATTCGAAAAAAAATTTCGGGTCAGTTTTTAGCCAAAATCGTATACTAACCACAACAGTTTTTGGGCTAAAAACGCGTTTCGCGTACCCGGCTCAGTTTTGCATGATTTTTGGCGGAAAGACTCCTATAAAATATCTATATTTATCTTACCAAATCTTAGCCACATTAGAGATAAACATTTGTTTTTACGAGAATCTGAATCTTGTTTCCATTTAATATGAATATTAATTCGGAAAAAAAATCGAAAAACGATATTAGAAGCGTGAAAAGCCCGTTAATCTTTTTGGCGTTGAATTATATACTTTTTTCAGTATTGTGGCAAAAATTTCGGGAAAAATTTTTTTGGGTCAGTTTTTAGCAGAAATCGTGTACTAACCATCACGGTTTTAGGATAAAAACGCGTTTCGGGGCTTCGACACAGTTTTGCAAGTTTCATTGCATAAAAAATCCTTGAAATATCTGTATTAATTTAATTAATTATCAGCCACAGTGGATTTATGGAATTGTTTTTACGATCATCTGAATCTTGTTTCGATTTAATTAGAAATAAATTCGGCAAATATGGAAAAACGATATTAGAAGCGTGAAAAATCCTTCAATTTTTTTGGCGTTGAATTATATTTTTTTTCTCAGTACTTTGGCAAAAAATTGAGGAAAAACTTTTCGGTTCAGGTTTTACAAAATTTTATCCGAAATCGAGTACTAACCCTCACGGTTTTTGGCTAAAAACGCGTTTCGGAGTCCCGGCTCAATTTTGCATGATTTTTGGCGCGAAAACTCCTTCAAATATCTATATCTATATAACCAAATCTCAGTCACATTAGATTTAAGGATTTATTTTTACGAGCATCTGAATCTTGTTTCCATTTAATTAGAAATTAATTAAGAAAAAAAAGGAAAAACGATATTTGAAGCGTGAAAAGCCCGACAATCTTTTTCACGTTGAATTATTTGTTTTTTCTGAGCATTGTGACAAAAAATCAAGAAAAAATATTTCGGGTCATCTTTTATCCAAAATCGTGTATTAAATCGGGTAACCGGCTCAGTTTTGCATGATTTCTGGCAGAAAGACTCCTTCAAATATCTCTATTTATCTAACCAAATCTCTGCCACATTGGAGATAAACATTTGTTTTTACGAGCATCTGAATCTTGTTTCCATTTAATTAGAAATTAATTCGGAAAAAATTGGAAAAACGGTAATAGAAGCGTGAAAAGCCCGTCAATATTTTTGGCGTTGAATTATATATTTTTTTAGTATTGTGGCAAAAATTTCGGGAAATAATTTTTCGGGTCAGTTTTTAGCCGAAATCGTGTACTACCGATCACGGTTTTAGGCTAAAAACGCGTTTCGGGGCCTTAACTCAGTTTTGCATGGTTTTTTGCATAAAAAATCCATAAATTATCTATATTTATCAAATTAAATCTCAGCCACAGTGATTTAAGGATTTGCTTTTACGAGCATCTGAATCTTTTTTTGATTTAATTAGAAATAAATTTGGCAAAAATGAAAAAAACGATACTAGAAGCGTGAAAAACCCTTCAATTTTTTTGGCGTTGAATTATTTTTTTCTCTCAGTATTGTGGCAAAAAATTGAGGAAAAATTTTTCGGGTCTGTTTTTTCAAAATTTTAGCCGAAATCGTATACTAACCATCACCGGTTTTTGGCTAAAAACGCGTTCCGGAGTCCTAACTCAAGTTTGCATGATTTTTGGCGCAAAAACTCCTTGAAATATCTATATACTTATAACCAAATCTCGGATACATTACATTTAAGGATTTATTTTTACGAGCATCTGAATCTTGTTTCCATTTAATTAGAAATTAATTCGGAAAAATTGGAAAAACGGTAATAGAAGCGTTAAAAGCCTGTCAATCTTTTTGGCGTTGAATTATATATATAGTTTTGGTATTGTGGCAAAAATTTCGGGAAATAATTTTTCGGGTCAGTTTTTAGCCGAAATCGTGTACAACCCATCACGGTTTTAGGCTAAAAACGCGTTTCGGGGCCTCAACTCAGTTTTGCGTGGTTTTTTGCATAAAAAATCCTTAAATTATCTATATTTATCAAATTAAATCTCAGCCACAGTGGATTTAAGGATTTGCGTTTACGAGCATCTGAATCTTTTTTCGATTTAATTAGAAATAAATTTGGCAAAAATGAAAAAACAATACTAGAAGCGTGAAAAACCCTTCAATTTTTTTGGCGTTGAATTATTTTTTTTTCTCTCAGTATTGTGGCAAAAAATTGAGGAAAAATTTTACAGGTCTGTTTTTTCAAAATTTTAGCCGAAATCGTATACTAACCATCACCGGTTTTTGGCTAAAAACGTGTTCCGGAGTTCTAGCTCAAGTTTGCATGATTTTTGGCGCAAAAACTCCTTGAAATATCTATATACATATAACGAAATCTCAGCTACATTACATTTAAGGATTTATTTTTACGAGCATCTGAATCTTGTTTCCATTTAATTAGAAATTAATTCGGAAAAAACTGGAAAAACAATATTAGAAGCGTGAAAAGCCCGTCAATCTTTTTGGCGTTGAATTATATTTATATTTTTTAGTATTGTTGCAAAAATTTAGGGAAAAAATTTTTCGGGTCAATTTTTAGCCGAAATCGTGTACTTAACCATCACGGTTTTAGGCTAAAAACGCGTTTCGGGGCTTCGACTCTGTTTTGCATGGTTTTTTGCATAAAAAATCCTTGAAATATCTATACTTATCTAATTAAATCTCAGCCACAGTAGATTTAAGGATTTGTTTTTACGAGCATCTAAATCTTGTTTCGATTTGATAGAAATAAATTCGGCAAAAATGGAAAAACGACATTAGAAGCTTGAAAACCCCTTCAATTTATCAGTATTGTGGCAAAAAATTGAGAAAAAACTTTTCGGGTCAGTTTTTGCAAGAATTTAGCCGAAAATCGTGTACGTCACGGTTTTTGTCTAAAAACGCGTTCCGGAGTCCTAGCTCAAGTTTGCATAATTTTTGGCGCAAAAACTCCTTGAAATATCTATATCCATATAACCAAATCTCAGCCACATTAGATTTAAGGATTTATTTTTAAGAGCATCTGAATCTTGTTTCCATTTAATTAGAAATTAATTCGGAACAAAATGGAAAAACGATATTACAAGCGTGTAATGCCCATCAAACTTTTTGGCGTTGAATTATATATTTTTTCTGAGCATTGTGGCAAAAAATTCTGAAAAAAAAAATTTCTGGTCAGTTTTTAGCCAAAATCGTATACAAACCACAACAGTTTTTGGGCTAAAAACGCGTTTCGTGTACACGGCTCAGTTTTGCTTGATTTTTTGCGGAAAGACTCCTAAAAAATATCCATATTTATCTTACCAAATCTTAGCCACATTAGAGATAAACATTTGTTTTTACGAGCATCTGAATCTTGTTTCCATTTAATTAGAAATTAATTCGGTAAAAAAAATGGAAAAACGATATTAGAAGCGTGAAAAGCCCGTCAATCTTTTTGGCGTTGAATTATATATTTTTTCTTGGCATTGTGGCAAAAAATTCAGAAAAAAAATTATCAGGTCAGTTTTTAGCCAAAATCGTGTATTAATCACCACACGTTTGGGGTTAAAAACGCGTTTCGGGTACTCGGCTTAGTTTTGCATGATTTTTGGCAGAAAGACTCCTTCTAATATCTCTATTTATCTAACCAAATCTCAGCCACATTGGAGATAAACATTTTTTTTATGAGCATTTGAATCTTGTTTCCATTTAATTAGAAATTAATTCGGAAAAAATTGGAAAAACGATAATAGAAGTGTGAAAAACCGATCAATCCTTTTGGCGTTGAATTATATATTTTTTTAGTATTGTGGCAAAAATTTGGGGAAATAATTTTTCGGGTCAGTTTTTAGCCGAAATCGTGTACTACCCATCACGGTTTTAGGCTAATATCGCGTTTCGGGGCCTTGAAATATTTATTTTTATCAAATCTCAGCCACAGTGGATTTAAGGATTTGCTTTTACGAGCATTTGAATCTTGTTTCGATTTAATTAGAAATAAATTTGGCAAAAATAGAAAAACGATACTAGAATCGTGAAAACCCCTTCAATTTTTTTGGCATTGAATTATATATTTTTTTCTTAGTATTGTGGCAAAAAATTGAGAGAAAACTTTTCGGGTCAGTTTTTTAAAAATTTTAGCCGAAATCGTATACTAACCATCATCGGTTTTTGGCTAAAAACGCGTTTCGGAGTCCTAGCTCAAGTTTGCATGATTTTTTGCGCAAAAACTCCTTGAAATATCTATATCCGTATAATCGAATCTCACGTACCGGCTGAGTTTTGCAAGATTTTTGGCGGAAAGACTCCTAAAAAATATCTATATTTATCTTACCAAATCTTAGCCACATTAGAGATAAACATTTGTTTTTACGAGCATCTGAATCTTGTTTCCATTTAATTAGAAATTAATTCGGTAAAAAAATGGAAAAACGATATTAGAAGCATGAAAAGCCCGTCAATCTTTTTGGCGTTGAATTATATATTTTTTTATAGAATTGTGGCAAAAATTTCAGGAAAAAATTTTTTGGGTTAGTTTTTAGCCAAAATCGTGTACTAACCATCACGATTTTAGGCTAAAAACGCTTTCGGGGCTTCGACATAATTTTGCATGTTTTATTGCATAAAAAATCCTTGAAATATCTATATTTATCTAATTAAATCTCAGCCACAGTAGATTTAAGAATTTGTTTTTCCGAGAATCTGAATCTTGTTTCGATTTAATTAAAATATATTCGGCAAATATGGAAAAACGATATTAGATGCGTGAAAAATCCTTCAATTTTTTTTGGCATTGAATTATATTTTTTTTCTCTGTATTGTGGCAAAAAAATTGAGGAAAAACTTTTCGGGTCAGCTTTTGCAAAATTTTAGCTGAAATCGTGTAATAACCATCACGGTTTTTGGCTAAAATCGCGTTCCGGAGTGCCGGCTCAATTTTGCATGATTTTTGGCGCAAAAACTCATTCAAATATCGATATCTATATAACTAAATCTCAGCCACATTAGATTTAAGGATTTATTTTTACAAGCATCTGAATCTTGTTTCCATTTAATTAAAAATTAATTCAGAAAAAAATGGAAAAACGATATTAAAAACGTGAAAAACCCGTCAATCTTTTTCACATTGAATTATATATTTTTTCTGAGCATTGTGACAAAAAATCAAGAAAAAGTATTTCGGGTCAGTTTTTAGCCAAAATCGTGTTCAGTTTTTGGACGAAAAACGCGTTTCGGGTAACCGGCTCAGTTTTGCATGATTTTTGGCAGAAAGACTCCTTCAAATATCACTATTTATCTAACCAAATCTCAGCCACATTGGAGATATACATCTGTTTTTACGAGCATCTGAATCTTGTTTCCATTTAATTAGAAATTAATTCGGGAAAAAATGGAAAAACGATATTAGAAGCGTGAAAAACCAGTCAATCTTTTTGGCGCTGAATTATATATTTTTCTTTTTAGTATTGTGGCAAAAATTTCGGAGAAAACTTTTTTGGGTCAGTTTTTAGCCGAAATCGTGTTCTAACCATCATGGTTTTTGGCTAAAAACGCGTTTCAGGGCTTCGACTCAGTTTTGCATGGTTATTTGCATAAAAAAACCTTGAAATATCTATATTTATCTATTAAAACTCAGCCACAGTGGATTTAAGGATTTGTTTTTACGAGCATCTAAATCTTGTTTCGATTTAAATAGAAATAAATTCGGCAAAAATGGAAAAATGACATTAGAAGCGTGAAAATCCCTTTAATTTTTTTGGCGTTGAACAATTTATTTTTCTTCTCAGTTTTGTGGCAAAAATTTATGGAAAAACTTTTCGGGTTAGTTTTTGCAAAATTTTAGCCGAAATCGTGTACCCATCACGGTTTTTGGCTAAAATCGCGTTCCGGAGTCCTAGCTCAAGTTTGCATGATTTTTTGCTCAAAAACTCCTTGAAATATCTATATCCATATAACCAAATTTCAGCCACATTAGATTTAAGGATTTATTTTTACACATAATCTGAATCTTGTTTCCATTTAATTAGAAATTAATTCAGAACAAAATGGAAAAACGATATTACAAGCGTGAAATGCCCGCCAATCTTTTTGGCGTTGAATTATATATTTTTTCTGAGTATTGTGGCAAAAAATTCAGAAAAAAATTTTCGGGTCAGTTTTTAGCCAAAATCGTATACTAACCACAACAGTTTTTGGGCTAAAAACGCGTTTCGCGTACCCGGCTCAATTTTGCATGATTTTTTGCGGAAATACTCCTATAAAATATCTATATTTATCTTACCAAATCTTAGCCACATTAGAGATAAACATTTGTTTTTACGAGCATCTAAATCTTGTTTCTATTTAACTAGAAATTAATTCAGAAAAAAATGGAAAAACGATATTAAAAGCGTGAAAAGCCTGTCAAACCTTTTGGCTTTGTACTATATATATATATATATATATATATATATATATG